>WOVY01003170.1:0-12966 GCA_013436015.1 Rhipicephalus annulatus
AAGGCGGATTTGCTCGAGAGGCGCAGCGCAGTAGAGTGAAGAAGATCTTAGCGGCCTTCTCTGAGAGCGTCTCTACAAGTCCCACGTCCGTGTTTTTAAATAAACCCCCCTGTAATTTATAACCCGCGACAATATAATGTAACAAAAACGGTGGCGATAATGACACGCAGTCGGAAGTTATATTCCACTTGAAAATTCAAAACACAAGAAAATAATGGAAACACTAAACTCGCTTTTCGCGGGATCACCAGACCGCATTTCTCTCGCCCATGACGTCAGAAAGCTGCTCCAATGAAGTAACCTGGAAGCGCCCACGTAGGAGAAGCTCACACCCCATGTTGCTTTTTTTTTCGGCGTATCGTTGACCTTGTGCCTGACGCCTGGATTGCCAGAACGTGGACGGGGGCTACTGTGTCGAAGGAAGGTAATTTTCAGCTGTTTTTTATGCATATGAAGTCACGCTCTCCTCTTGTTCTGATGGCGAATTCCACTGGTAGATCCTGAGCGACCACCGAAATCCAGGAGCGAGCACTCGGATCGCGCCAAGCCAGATCTGCGAGAGAAACACATGAATGCTCCACCTGAGGTTGCGCCGGAAGTTGTTTACAGATACGTCGCTAAACCAGTCCTGAAAACTTGCTCGACATAGCGGGTTATCTTCGGTCGAGACTTCGACCATGCACAGGGTGGGAAAGCACGTGTGGCTAGTCCTCGCTGCTGCTACTAGTGCTCTCGCTGTCACTGAAAGGGAGAAGTGAACCAGCAGCAGCATGTCCAACAGCATCAAACAATGCCATTTCATAAATGTAAACCCGTGCAGAGGGCACCACCTCAAAACAGAAAACAAAACCGCTCAAGGCAGCTGCAGGCAACAGCGCTACCCGACTGTACCAGAAATGACGGCAACGTAGTCTTGGAGTTCCGGCGAAATCCGTCTCTGCAAGACGGAGTACGCGGAACGCTCCGTCGCCCCGCCGCGGTGGTCTAGTGGCTAAGGTACTCGGCTGCTGACCCGCAGGGCGCGGGTTCGAATCCCGGCTGCGGCGGCTGCATTTCCGATGGAGGCGGAAATGTTGTAGGCCCGTGTGCTCAGATTTGGGTGCACGTTAAAGAACCCCAGGTGGTCTAAATTTCCGGAGCCCTCCACTACGGCGTCCCTCATAATCATATAGTGGTTTTGGGACGTTAAACCCCACATATCAATCAAATCAACGCTCCGTCACGGAGTGAGTTGCTCCTAATCTGCCAGTGGAACACGCGAACTTGCTCCGAATCTACCCGTAGAATGCAGATTCTCAGCCGCGGAGCAAGAAAACTTGCTCCCGCTCCACGAGTGGAATTCGCCATGAAAAAGGATCTTGAGGAACGACAAGCACCGCGAATTGCTGTTGACCCTTCGCGCGTTATTTGGTGAGCTGCCAGATCGGATAACAACAGTGGTGCACTGCACCCCTTCAAAAGCACGCGGGGGAAAGAGACAGCTCCCAAACTCCAAAAAGCAAGAAGAGGGAAGCAAAAGAGAGAGGTAACTCGTACAGACATCCGATACGTCAAAGCCAAAAATACAGTGGCAAAATGGCAGCCAGCGTTTCTGTTGTGCTTTGTAGCCGCAGTGATCTACTGTGTTGTCACCGCTTCTATTCGGGGTTTGATGAAAAAGCACACAGACAAAAAATGAAACAGATTAGTAACCTTAGCATTGGTCTTACATCACGATTGCTTACCGTGTTGTGTTTATCCAATCATATGGCGGCAGCCTTCGAGCGTAATTTCCGCCCGAAAAGTTCTGGCGAACGCCACTACGTGGTGATGCGGCTGGCAGCAATGAAGATTTCATTGCGTGAATAAAATACTAAATCGTATGACATCCACACTTTGAATAATGCTAAAACTACCTCCAGCTATCGGTCCATGCATCCACAAATAAAAAACAGGTGCTTCCATAGTGTTGGAGGGCCCCTTTAAGGCTACGTAGTGGGTGCGTAGCAACTTCGAAAATGTCTCATGCACTAAGTGTTTTAAGCGCACACTAGGAACATGACCGCGCCATCTCGTTGAACTCCTTAGGACGAGGCTTTAGGGCCCCTTGTTTTCTATTAAATTAAGTCTTCTTGATGGTCAAAACTTCCGGAGCCCTCCGTTATGGCGTCTCTCATATCCATATGGTGGTTTCGGGATGTTAAACCTTACATATCAGTATAGTCAGATTTGATGTAGACAGCGAATCGGTCCCCTGGCAACTGGACTCGCATACCACAGACAACAATTCCCGGCTATGTGCCGCCCGTGAGAGGCGGAAAAGACTGCATGTCGTACGTGGAACAAACTAGCGCTATTGATGTCATGGCCTGCGAATTGTGTTCGTCATAGACTCACGTCCTCCGATACGAATGATAGATAGATAGATAGATAGATAGATAGATAGATAGATAGATAGATAGATAGATAGATAGATAGATAGATAGATAGATAGATAGATAGATAGATAGATAGATAGATAAGATGATAGATAGATAGATAGATAGATAGATAGACAGACAGACAGACAGACAGACAGACAGACAGACAGACAGACAGACAGACAGACAGACAGACAGACAGACAGACAGACAGACAGACAGACAGACAGACAGACAGACAGACAGACAGACAGACAGACAGACAGACAGACAGACAGACAGACAGACAGACAGACAGACAGACAGACAGACAGACAGACAGACAGACAGACAGACAGACAGACAGACAGACAGACAGACAGACAGACAGACAGACAGACAGACAGACAGACAGATAGATAGATAGATAGATAGATAGATAGATAGATAGATAGATAGATAGATAGATAGATAGATAGATAGATAGATAGATAGATAGATAGAGTGAATGGTATGGTTAAAGGGCCTTGGCTCGCTAAGAAAGTCTACGCATCTCAAGTTCGTCCACTATAAAGCATTCCACTGCTTTCAGACGTCAAACACTTGCGCGCTTTGCTCAGACGTTGCCAGCTTAGATCATATGTTCTGGCGGTGCCCTGCGTTACGGGTTGAAAACGTTAAATTGTCAAAGTGGGACGCTGCGCTACGCAGTATGAATTTAAGGACGCAGCTATGGGCAGTCAACGTACCTACGACGTGGCGGACAGGTTAGGCCTTTTTATCCCGACGTGGGAGCTGCCCGCTACGTGCTAGTTCATGCCCCGATGGACCTAAATGAAGATTTTCTATGCTATCCTATCCCCTGAGGTCAGAAAGAAGAAGGCTCGGATTTACCCTTGGTAATGCAAGGCCAATTTTAGGTAAATCTAACTTGGTTTAACTAATTGAAAGGACTTTAATACACGTATAATGAAATACATTGAGGAGAAGTCGATACTGAACGCTAGTCAAATTGGCTTTATAGCAAGATGTTCAATCTGGTGTGCGCACGTGGATTTGGACAGTCGCATACAGTTTGCTCGGCGTAGAAGAGAGTATTGTGGATTTGTTACTCTGGATTTTGCCAAGGCGTGCCACAAAGTAGGGTATAAAGTACTAATACAGCAGATGAAAATGCATTGCTTACTGAACTACATGACAGCATGGGCAGCAGAGTTTTCAAGAGAGAGAGAGAGAGAGAGAGTTTTATTGCTTTCAAAGGGGCTGTTTTTACAACAGATATCAGGAATACCATGGCGTACCACAGGGGCAGTGCTCTCACCCGGGTTGTTTAACATCTTCCTCAGCTCAATTCCAACATATAACGATGTTCATTTATATGTGTACGCAGATAATATTGCCTTCTTTGCGACAAATAGTGATCTGCAATAATTCATCAGACATTAAAGTATCACCTAAATATGCTAGAGGAATTGCTTGAAAAGATTCAGATGTTTTGAAAGCAACAAAAAAACGTGCTTCTAGCGTTCTCGTTCAAGGATCCTGTCAACATCTTCCTGATGCATGGCAAAGAGCTGATTCCCTAAGTGGATTAACTCAAACACTTAGGAATCATATATAACAGCTCGTTAAATTGGAAAAGTCACAGTGATCACATTGGGTTCAAGGCAACACAAGCCATGGAGTGGTTACACAAGCTCAGCAATAGAAAAACGAGGTTGCGAAGAAATACATGGGTAATTATCTATAAAATGTACGTGCGCCCTATGATGGAAATCGGCTGTGCGTTATCTCCTGGCATTGCGACTTATAAAATGAGACCGCTAATAGTATTGGAAAGAAAAGCGTTACGATTATGCCTTGACTGCACAAGTTTGTTGCTAACAATGTGTTCTATATGGAAGCGAGCCTACCTTGAATAATAAATACATTCAAAATACTGGCTACACAAGCATTTTTAAAACAGTACACTTTGGCCCAGAAATAATCGTTCCATGCTCTTATAAGAGAGCCAAGGTTATTTTTTGAAACTCAGTGGTCGCAATTCTGCTCTCCACTGAACATGTTCGTTCAAGTGCTGCTAGAACCACCGAACGTCAAAATCAAACATATTTTTTGAACAAGTAACTTTAATTCAGACTTTCAGATAGAATTTGAAATATTTACCCCTCTAACGCGATGCAAATGCCATTTCAATATTTAAATGATCGGGTACGAGATTACTTGGCACACATAATTGCGACTGATGAATCCGTATCAAATGAACAAGCAGGCGCAGGTATCTTCTCGCGCTCTCTAGACTGGTCTTTTTCGGTTAGGCGTCCAGATTACACGCCAATATTCATAGAAGAATTGCTTCCTATTGTACTGGCACTGCGAAAACTTCCTTCGGTTGAATCAGAAGCAGGCGTAATTACAGATGCTTTTTCAGTATGTGCTGCTCTGTCTTCGAGAGCCAACTTAACCCTTATGCATATATTTCGACAACTCATACCGACAAACTTGCGAAAGGTTGAGCTGTTATGGGTGCCAGGCCATCGTGGCGTATATCTCATTGAGATGGCGAATGCACTACCCACAGTATCTTCTAGCGGTTCCCTCTTCCCGATTTTACCTGACACGACTTGCGCGACAACACTAAAGTTTAGAAACGTTTGTTTGTAAAATGAAATGAACTCCTACTTGTTGGAAAATTTTCGAGATTTCACACAATTTAGATGCTGCTGGAATAGACTGTGGTGCGCAACAGGCAATCGGAAGTTACTTATACCAGATTGCGTTGTAGAATTCCACAACTAAATTATCATTTACATAAAGTTGGTCTAAAGGCGTCACTTTTATGTCAGGCTTGCAAAGAAATAGAAAGGATTGATCATTTCTTTTTATTCTGTCACAGATGTTGTTATCAGCGGAAAAGATACCTGGTAGTTCCAGTAAAAAATAGGATAAGAACTAAATGTGGCAGTAACTTTATTGTTTGGCAGCTATAAATTAGGTTATAGCCACAAGGACGTCTGCTCTACGGTATTTGACTACATATTTGAAACAAACTGATTGCAATTTTAGTGTGCCTTTTTTATATCATGCGTTTTGGACACATCACTACATCTGTCTCAAATCTCATCTAATATTTATTTTTATTTATTTATTTATTTATTACATACTGCGGACACTTAGTGGTCCAAGCAGGAAGGGCACGTCACGCATACCACAGACGTAATGACGTACATCATAAGAAAAACACACTTTGTTTTACACGCTACAATACACTTCGTTATGTAACATCACTCTTCGCTCTATACACTACAATTAACTTCAATATGCAAAGCAACAACACACCCGGCTCTGCAGTACTACATTACACTATGTTCCACAACACAAGTAGTAACTTACGCCAAACAACGATAATACATTGCATACCTCATACTTTACAATACGTTACACATACGTTACAATGAATGAGGTTCGCATAACTTGTTCCAGTCCAACACTGTTCGCGGAAAAAAAGAATACATAAAGGCATCGGTTCTCGCAAAAAATGGGGTTAGCAAATTGGGATGATGATGTCGTGTGTTCCTTGTTGACAGAAAGGATAAGTAAGGCGATGAATCGATTGCGAGTTTTGATTAAGTAATAATTGAAGGAAATCCAGTCGTTGTTCGCGTCTGCGGAATTCAAGGGTCTGAATGTCGTTTGCAGACATAAGCGCGGAAGGTGAATCCGACGGTAAGTATTTTGAATATATAAACCAAACAGCTTTCCTTTGAACCCGCTCAAGTTTGTTAATATTAAGCTTAGTGTAAGGGTCCCATACAATGCTGGCGTATTCCAGTTTAGGTCGTTTAAAAGAATAATAATTAAGAAGCTTTACATTGGCAGGACAGGTACGCAGTTTATGTCTTAGAAAACCAAGTTTCCGAAAGGCAGCTGAACATATGTTGTCTACATGCATGTCCCAAGACAAAATACTAGTTATAGTTAGGCCCAAATATTTGTAGCTTGTAACCTCTCTAGCGTTCTCGTTCGTCTGCAGTCTGCATCCCTGCTCAGATATACTCGTTTTTCGACTATTGGCTTTTCTTTCTCTCTTCAAACATATATATATATATATATATATATATATATATATATATATAGTTAGTCCAAAGGTACACTGTCTTCGTAAAACCATAAACTTTTAGCGTAAAGACCCTGCCGCCCGGTTACTGGCTGATCTTCTTTGGTGCCTGCTTTGTGGGTGTGCGCCAGATTAAGAAGAATCATCATCATAAGCTGAGCAGAAGAAGAAGTACTCTCCGAAACGGCGGTCTTCTGCTTCTGCCCATGCAGAGAGAAGTACCAACGTCCCATGCAGAGAGAAGAAGTAGAAGCATTTTCTCGTTTGCCTGCTCTGAGGGTTTGGCCAAGAATTCAATAGTTGTGATTGATTTTATTTATTCTTTTTTTTCGTAAGCGTTTCTATAGTGTCCTTATTGATTAGCGAGTGTATTTTCAGATAGTACGACCAGGCAGATGCCGTTTTCCTCACCTGGACCAGGGGCTTTCCTCTGGTCTGCTTCTCTTCCTTCGCAGGAATTACCAGTGGACTTGTTTTTACGCAATGGCGTCTCATCCGTTCCTGTGGCACTGGTCCCAAGCAACGATGGCATCATACGGATGAAGAATCCAAAAATGATTCAGACGGAGTTGAGAACCGCTACAACTCACTACCAAAGCATCACAGAGGTCAGGCAGTTCGGCAAGGGGGGCATTCTTTGCTTCTCGTCTGACCAGCTCTGTGTTCGAGACCTACTAAAATGCTCGGTATTTGCTACCAACCCAGTGAGCGCATTCATTCCACCTCACCTAGCTTGCGTCAAAGGCCTCGTTCGGGGTGTCGATGTCAACTTGACCCCAACAGAGATATTAGATATGTTTTCGGAAGCAGGTGTGATAGCTATCTATAGATGTAGTCGAGTTGTGGACAAGAACAAGGTACCAACGGAGTCCGTGATTGCCACATTTGCCGGGTCGAATCGCCCAACCGAAATCAAAGCGTGGCCTTTAATATACAGAGTGGAGCCACTATCACCTCGTCCCCTACAGTGTATTAAGTGTTGGCGTTACGGGCACACAGTGAAAGGGTGCAGGTCAGTACCTAGATGCAGAATTTGTGGTGAGACGCACAATTCAAACGACTGTAAAAGTAATGAAGAAAAGTGCTGTCTTTGCCATGAAGCACACTGCGCTGATAATCCAAACTGCTCAGCCAAGGCACGTGAAATCCAAATACTTGAAATCGTAGACAGAAGGCGATGCTCCCGAAAGGATGCCATTGCTGAAATCCAAGCCCGAACTCAAGGGTATGCAGGAGCAGCTGCCCGCCATAACATAGCAATGGAAGCATCCTTTTCCCTATCTATTGCGGATATGATCGAGAAGGCTGTGGATAAGGCTATGCAACGCCTTGCTACCACCTTATGTGAGTCGCTGTCACACATTGTAAATAACCAAATCGCACAAGTCTATGGAGCGCATATAGATATAAGTACGGCTGTAAAAAATGCTGAGTCTGCACACCCGGCAAGTGAGGCAGAATCTGAGATAACTCCACCAGATGCACAGTCTACAGAGCCCTCTGGAGAAGGCGTTCAGAGGCAAAGCGAGGGTGCACAGGAAACTTCTCAGGACACACAAGATATGGACATAGATCCTAAATGCCTAAAGCGTTCTAGATCCCCTGCATCGAAAAAACCTAGCTCGCCGAAACATGTAAAAAGCAAGAAATATCAGAAAGACAACCTTTCAAAAACCGATTTTCTAAAAGAAAGTATTTTAGAAAAGGTGATTGCCGAAACCATTTTATCGAAATCATAGGGTCTCTCAAAATTATACATTGGAATTGCCGATCTCTTCACTCAGCAATAACAGAACTGTTATACCTGTCTTCCAAATTCGATCCGGCTATTATTGCATTACAAGAAACTTGGCTATCCACAAATCATGTATTTCACCTACCCAACTTCCAAACCTTTCGTCTAGACCGTCCATCCAAAGGTGGAGGATTAGCTTTCTTTATAAACAATAAAATTAGTTTAAAAGTCAAAAACTCATACAAATGTATGTCTTCTGAATGCGAAATTTTCGCGTTAGATATTACCTTGCCAGGATACTTGCCTTTCTCGCTAATAAACGTCTACTTTCCTGTAGGCGTTCAAGACACGAGACTGTTAGATATGGCTGCTAATTCAGGCTGTAAAGAAAAAAATTATAGTTGGTGACTTCAACTCTCACCATACCTGCTGCGGTTTTAGAACTGATCAGTGTGGACAACGGTTGTGGGACTGGTCGGTAGACAACAACTTATTGTGCCTTAACGCTAGAACTCCCACATTTATTCGAGGTCATTCACGCTCCGCCTTAGATTTAAGCTTTGTAAGCTCGGCCATTGCTAGTACATCGTGCACGGCCCTTGATTGCGCCTCCAACAGTGACCACTTTCCAATAATGTTCGAGATCGCTTGCCCCGTCAAACCATCAGGCTTCCATGCCCAAACCTATATAAATTATGCAAAATTTCAACACGACTTAAAAACTGCTTTAGACGCTCCTTCTCAGGATGGAGATGACACTAAAGCTATGAAAATAAGCGCAGTAATTAAAAGGGCATACAAAACGCTGAATTTACTGTTAAATTGGCGAAGAGAATACCCCCTAGCCCCTGGTGGAATTCCAACTGTTCACGAGATCACAGACGAAGACAGGCAGCTTGGAAGAAGCTAATACATAATCAGTCCCCTAAGAACTGGGCAGATTATAAATTTCTTTCCGCTGTATTTAAACACACGGTGGCCCAAGCTAAAGAAGATTATGATAAAAGACATTTCGATTTTCTCTCGAAATCCAAAAATAAGAAAGCTTATTTCAATATATGCGATCTCGCAAAATCCTGCCGTCTACATTAAATACTAATTATGAAAAACTATCATTGGAAGAAACGAAGAACTCTTTAGAGTCAATTGGCAGAGGTCTAGAAATTAGATTTTCTTCAATTATGGCTTTCAACTGGCAAAAGTCTAGCATAAGCACTGACTTCGAAAACGTAACGCTGTCTGAAGCATCAAAAGTCATTAAAGATCTACCATCGTCAGCTCCTGGTCCAGATGGAATCACAGTTCCTATGATTAAACTTTTATTCAAGCTATCCCCCGGCGACGTCATTAATCTCATAAACTACTCTTTAAAGAATGCCTGGATACCGTATGACTGGAAAATATCTAAGGTAATCCTATTAATAAAAAAGCAAGGAGTAGGTTTTACCATAGAAAATATCAGACCAATCTCGCTAACTTCGAACATAGTGAAACTCATAGAGAGGGTTCTAAAGGGCCGAATAAACTCCTGGATGACGAATAAGGTCATATTAAAGCCAAATCAAATTGGTTTTCGTTGTGAATGCTCAATTTGGTGCGCCCATGCGGATTTAGAGAGTCGAATACAGCTTGCTCGTAAAAGGAAACAGTACGCCGCATTAGTAACTCTCGACATAGCTAAAGCGTACGACAGTGTCGAGCACTCTATTCTACTGACCACCTTGCAGAGTCTAAAGTTTCCTCAGTATATTACTGAGTGGATAGCGGAATTCTTAAAATCAAGGGAAATGTATTGCGTGAAGGATGGCTGTTGTTCGCATAAATTCAAACAGAAACGTGGTGTTCCACAAGGGTCCGTCCTATCTCCAGCATTATTCAATATACTGATGAGCTCTATTCCAATTGTTCAGGATGTCACTGTCTACATTTATGCAGATGATATCGCGTTCTTCGCTGCAGAGAGCGACATTTACTCACTACATCAAAAACTGCAAAGATATATTAATACACTAGAAATTTGGTTGCAATCCATTTTATTGTCATTGAACATCAGTAAAAGTGCGCTCTTGGTGCTTCCTATAGCAGATACAGTTTCAATTTCCGTATTGTATAATCGAGAACCTATTCCACAAGTAGATTCAGTCAAGTACTTGGGAATGATTTATAATGAAAAACTAAATTGGAGCCCACACATTGAATATATAACAGCAAAGGCACAACGGGCGTTAGGTTTATTACACAGTAAACCGATTCTGACCCTTGAGGGTGTCAAAAAGGTGCCGACACCCTAAGCACACCCTTTGAGCACCCTATTCGCGTCTCAGCACCCTACAAGCGGAACCTAAAGGGTGAACACATCAAAAGGGTGGAAACTAGGGTGCAAAAAGGGTGCAACAACAAATGGGTGCTGATGAGCACCCATTAGGGTGCACGGTTACCGACAAAGCTTTGTGAGTAACGTGGTCATAGAGCATAACCAACAGCTTTTAGATGTCTACTGGTTAGACACCATGGTCTCATTAATAGCCCCACCGCAGTAACGGATATCTGAATAGCGATAGTGCCCGGCTCAACGTAAGTTCTGCACTGGTTCTTGCATTCTTGCTGCCTTTTTCTCGTCGCCTCACGGCCGGCGCTGACCAAGCCATGCGCTACAAGCTCACTAGCCAATGGCGGAGTACGCAGCTTGTAGAGCTACAACAGGATTGTGACTTACACATATAGAGCTCTCGGCCTCGTTTGCGCCTAACATTGAAAACAAAGCTTCGTCCATGACAGTATATATAAATCATACATTTGTTAATGCAAAGAAATACAAACCAACAAGACCGTGGTAGATAAAATAGTTTTTGTGTTGTACAAATATATGTTAACCTTACAATGTATCAGTTGAACGTGTTACCAATTTTTATGGCGGGCTATGGACTTTGACGTTGTAATATTATAACATTAAAGAAAACGTTTTCTTGATTTTGTTCATAGAAATATTCTTCAAAGCAAGTTAAAATGAGCCTTGACTAAAACATTTTCCTAAAAAAATTCACTAAAGACAGCTAAAATATTGTTTGCCAACTAATACGCTTATTTTGTTGTGACAAATTTTGCTTGCTGCCTGTACTTTGTACTAATATACAACCACTTTAACACTGTTTTTAACAGCCAGCTTAACCGCTCAACCAGTGTACAGATGTTAACAAGGTATCGGTATAAGAAATACACAAGCAAGCAAACGTTTCAAATTTCGCGCGCTCTTTCACATTTCAAATTTCGCGCAATTACGCGTTATGTGATTTTGTCATTCTCAAAAATAAAAAAATATTCTATGCAATACACACTAGCGTATCTTCTATTTTTACCATTTTCTACTTAAAATTTAAGCAGAAATATTCTATTTACTTATCTTATAAAAAATTATGTGCGCAAATGCGGATCGGTGGCGTCAGCAGGACAGAAATGGCGGTATCTTCCTGAAGGCCGCAACGGCCGTGTGCCGAGTGTTTAAAGTCGATTTTTTATGTTGTTCAAAGTGTGCTTGCGCTGTCTTTCGTGTTCTGTCGGTGCTGCTTGTTACGAAGATGCACTATACTCAAGAGAGGACCGGCTGCTTTGTACCGTCGAGCGCTCGCCAAACTAAAAAGGTAGGTGGATGTTTATGCTGTCGACGCTTTGTTTTTTGCTTCTCCGGCCAGGCCGCGGCGTGCCCGATCCAGGCTTCCGCTCGCGTCCTCGGCTCCTCCCGCGGTTAACACCGAAAGCGCTATAGTATAATAACGTTGTGAACTAAGGTTTTTCTAGCTGGTAGACGATAAGTGAGTTTTTATTAACGTAGCGAGCCAGCTGGCGTGTCTGATTTCATTAGGCTCAAGTCTAAGCTCAGGGACGTTACGCGCGGATGAATTTTTTCTGTGGCGAAGGAGGTTAAAGCAATGTGCGCTATGTGGCTGTGAGTCGGCGGGCGATGCTCTTCACGCTATGAATCACTATATTTTTGCAATGCCGTCAGACGCCGTTCGGGGACTGCGCATGGAAGCCGTAAGCGTCGTCTGTGTGTCGCGTGCGTTGGAGTATTCCGGCGATTCGCGTTGAATTAGATCTTTGTGTATTTAATTTAGAAGAATGGAGAAGAATAACGTGGTGTCCGCGTTGGTATTTACGCGGCCTTGTTCGTTTCTCTGTGCAAAGAAGTATATGAAGAAAGTTTTATATGTTACGCGTCCTCTTTTCAACAGCTACATGATCATTAAATGTGTGTGACTACTATAAGGTAGATGTGTTTTCCTGTGTGACCAAATGTGTTTTCATCCACCGGGCACGTATAATATCAAATTACCATGATATTCAGCTTAATTAAGTGTGCGTAAACTTGACACAGCGTGCTGTAGGTGCGGTTCTCAAAAAGTCCAATTACGCCTGGGTCAGTACATTTTCTCTATGAGTGGCCGCATAGCCGTACCTTAGCTGTGCAAGCGCTAGGTTGAGCAGTAGTTCACTCGTTCGAGTGCAATTTTGGTGGTACTGCTTGTTCCCCCCTGTTCACATATCATTGCATTCTTCTGGTTTGTAAATAATTGTGGGCGCTGCAGCCCGATTTGGAGTTAAAACTTTGCCGAGTACCTATACGTCTACAAACATTCTAAAACTAAGTTCTACCAAAACTTCCAATGACACTTTCGAATACAAGTGTAACGCTTTATCTGATATCATAAATTCTTTATGACCTCGCTGCAGATTTACAA
>WOVY01003171.1:0-10249 GCA_013436015.1 Rhipicephalus annulatus
AGTTGGCCCGAGAGCTGGGCCAGGTAATTGCCGAGACAAAAGAAAGCAGAGATCATTGACGCCATCGAGAAGATCGGGCAGATGACGATGAGCTGAGCGAATGCTTGGAGGCTATTACGCAAAGGAAAGAGGAGCAGAGGCCTCCGTGAGGAAAAGAGGAGCAGAGGCTCCGGGAGAAAAGAGGAACAGAGACGTCGTGAGGAGAAAGAGGAAAGAGAACGTATCGATCGTATGGAAATGAAACGCCTAGAAATTGAACTAGCAAAGGGCTCAATCAATGAACGGAGCTAGCGCAAGTGGCCGAGAAAGAGAGCGCCAATGACAGATTTGATGCCATCCTACGCGGTAGGAGGGGACATGGGTCTTTTTCTGGTGCACTTTGAGCGCACGTGCGAGAGGGAAAATTTTGCTAAAAATCACGTGGCCCCAGCGCTTGCTTACCGCTGCTGCCGTGTGAAGGTAGCTGACATTAAGCCCGTATGGGTAAAGAAGACGCAGACGACTATGACAGAGTCAAAGCGAGTCTGCTCAAAAAGTACAGACTGTCAGCGGAGGCGTTCAGGCGAAAATTTCGTGAGATTCGAGAAAGCCAAAGACGAGTCATACCCAGAGTTTGCGTACACCTTAAAGGTAAATCTGGAGGAATGGCTTAGAGAGGAGGGTGGCGCTTGGCGACGCGGAAAAGACTTGCAGTGTTTTGCGTTGGAAACATTCTTTCGGCGTCTACCTGAAAACATTAGGTACTGGGTTCAGGATAGACAAGGAGTAGATACTATCACGAGAGCGGCAGAGCTCGCAGAGGAGTACGTAAATCGCCGTGCCCTCGAAGGCAAGGATGTCCCTAGGAGGGAGATTAGTAAATATCGGGGCCGACAAGCCTCCGCGATGGACAAAGTCGGGTCGGTATATGCCGAAGGAGGGTTTAGACTCCAAAGGAAAGCGGTGATGAGAAAAACAAGAGAAGGAAGAAAGCACCCGAGAAAAGGGCGGAAGGGCAACAGAAAAAGGCGTTCGAGGCCAAGAAGCCGATAGTTTGCTATAACTGCCAACAGACGGGGCATATTTCTTTGGTTGTAAGAACCCGAAAGTTGTGTTAATGTCCACTCTGTAGTAATGACGAAAACATGAAATTGCTAGAAACCATACATCCGAAGACCTAGTCGTGAATGGCCAACCGTGCCGCGTGCTCCGCGATTCGGCCGCCACTATGGATGTAGTGCAACCCGTCCTATGTCGAGGAGAGTCAGTTTACAGGAGAATGCGCGTGGATAAGACAAGCAGTAGAGACAAAACAGTGCCTGTCTCCCAGTAGCAAGAGTCCGCATCGAAGGCCCTTTCGGTGTTCTAGACACTGAAGCTTGCCGTTTCGGGCACATCTCCCAGTGCAATACCCGTATTTGTTCTCAAATAATCAGAGTACTTGCCTGCGACAAAAAGGAATTGGGTTCAGTGAGGGTATCGTACAGGCCTTAACTCGATCCAAAGCAAGGGAGCTCGCCCGCTCAGACAGTTTGTAAAGATCCGGTGGCAGACGAAACAGCTTCAGCGGCAGAGCCTTCTTTACCTGGCACGAAACTGGAACCGCCCTATAATGGAGCCTCAAAACACAATATCTAAAGAAAGATGTAAGAAACCGGATGAATCCGAGGCATCTCGAGAAGTAGAATGCACTATAAAGTCTGTTAATTGTAAGTCCTACAGAACTGATAGTGGAACAGGAAAATGACTCCACTCTCCGTAACTTAACGCCAGACGCGAAGGAAGGGGTGGCTAAGCAAAACATTCAGTTCACCAAGAAGGGGGGCGTCTTGTACAGAAAGTACACAAGTCGAAAAGGAGTTCGGTTTATATCAGCTAGTCGTACCGTATCCTTTCCGCAAGGAGCTGCTGCACCTGGTCCACGGAGGTTTGTGGTCAGGGCATCTCGGCATCAAAAAAAACAAAAGAATGTTGTTACGGGGAGTTTTACTGGCCCGGCTGCTTTCGGGAGGTGGAGGCATTTGTAAGAAGCTGCGACACGTGCCAACGCGTTGGCAAGCCAGGGGATAAGGCTAAAGCACCTATGAAGCTGGTCCCCATTATCACAGAACCGTTTCGCAGGCTAGTTATGACACAGTGGGTCCACTTCCTGTAACGCAGTCCGGGTACCGGCACATACTCACAGTGCTCTGCCCGGCCACGAAATTCCCGGAAGCAGTACCGTTAAAGGAGCTCAGCTCGGAGGAGGTAGTTAAAGCGCTTTTATCTATCTTTGCACGTGTAGGCTTCCCCGCAGAAATTCAGTCCGACCAGGGATCTGTTTTTACAAGTGCACTAACCTCGACATTTCTAGAAAAGTGTGGCGTTAAAATCATCCACGTTCAGTGTACCACCCTCAGTCAAAATGCTGTAGAAAAGGTACATTCAGTCATGAAACGGCTGCTACGCGCCCTTTGTTATGAGCAAAAAGAGGATTGGGAGGCTTGCTTGCCCGCAGCTATGTTCGCGCTTCGGATCGCTCCTCACGAATCAACAGGGTTTTCGCCTGCGGAGCTTGTTACGGACGTGCTCTTCGCCTCCCCACTTCGCATTGTTCGAGAATCTTGGGAGGGCCGGGCGGACGACCCTTCGGTAGTAGCATACGTGCTATGAGCTGTTAGACCGACTTCACGCAGCTCAAGAACTAGCGGAGCAGGAAATGCGCAGAGCTCAAAACAACGCTAAGCGCTATTATGACAAGACAGCCCGGACGCGAAGCTTTCGAGTAGGGGAAAAAGTGATGATACTGAAACCCTCACTGAAGAATAAACTTCAGGTCCAGTGGGAGGGACCTGTTGAGGTAGTTCAGAAATTGTCAGACACAAATTACTTGGTTACTGGACTGGGAAGGCGTAAAACGCAACAGGTGTACCACACTAATCTGCTCAAACCGTACCAGCAGAGGCATGCCGTTGTAAACATGTCGCTCAATCAACCGGAAGAAATGCCTATTGATTTCCCGGAGTTAACAACAGAAAACAAAGACATTGGCGAGACTATTAGTAACCTGGTAGAGCAGGCGGAGTTGGAGCCAGATCAGAAAGCGGAACTGAAGGAACTATTGTTTGACTTTAAAGAAACATTTTCAGACACACCTGGCAGAACCAAAGCCCTAGTTCATGATATTGAGCTGACATCTTCGGAACCAATTCGTTCTAAAGCTTACCGCGTTTCCCCGAGGCAACGGGAAATAATGGCCGCGGAGATAACACCGAATGCTCGAGCTAGGAGTGATCGAGCCAGGAGAGAGTGATTACACACCTCGCCTCTGATCTTGGTTGAGGTCCCAGGGAAAGAGCCGCGACCGTGTATTGACTATCGGAGGCTCAACTCGATTACAAAGGACCAAACTTATCCAATTCCGCATATTGAGGAAAGGCTTGAGCAAGTCAGCAGTGCCAATTTCATCTCGACTTTGGATTAGTCAGGGGATACTGGCAGGTGCCTCTAACTGAAAGGGCTAGTAGGCTTGCGGCGTTTATTTCCCCGATGGGAACATTTCGGCCGAAGGTCCTTAGTTTTGGATTAAAGAATGCCCCTTATTGCTTTTCTGGCCTAATGGACAAAGTGTTACAGGGTATGGAGGACTTTGCCCTCCCGTACCTAGATGATATTGCTATTTTTTCTTCTTCCTGGATAGACCACATGAAACACTTGCGAGCTGTGCTATGTCGTCTGCGTGAGGCCGGCTTAACAGTGAAGGTTGCGAAATGCCAATTGGGGCGCGCTGAGGTAGCTTATCTAGGGCATGTAATAGGCCAAGGCTACCGCCGGCCGTCAGAAGTAAAGCTGGCCGCAATAGACAACTTTCCCCAACCACGAACCAAGAAAGACATTCGGTCGTTTCTTGGATTGGCCGGTTATTATCAAAGGTATATCCCGCGTTACTCTGACATTGCAAGTTCCTTGACAGACGCTCTTAGAAAGACTGAACCCCAGACCGTAAAATGGGATGGGGCCAAGGAACATGCATTTTCTACGCTAAAGAAGGCACTAAAAAGTCAGCCAGTGTTGAGCGCGCCTGACTACTCTAAGCCGTTCATTCTTCAGTGTGACGCCAGCGACCGGGGTATGGGTGTCGTGCTTTGTCAGAGGGGAGAGAACGACCAGGAACACCCTGTACTGTATGCCAGTAGAAAGCTTTCTGTTCGTGAGGAAGCATACAGTGCCTCAGAAAAGGAATGTGCCTGCGTTGTTTGGGCTGTGCAGAAGCTAGCTTGCTACATCGCCGGTTCTAGGTTCACAATAGAGACTGACCACTGTCCCCTCACATGGCTACAGTCCATGTCATCGAAAAACGGCCGTCCTTTTTGCGCTGGAGCTTAGCTCTTCAACAATACACCTTTGATATCCATTACAAGAAGGGTAAACTCAACAGCAACGCAGATGGTCTGAGTCGTTGTCCCTAGTACCCCGAGGGCTTCAAAACGATTTTCTGCTTTCTATCCTCGATTTGAGGCCCACTAGTTTTCTGTATTTATCCAAACATGTGTCAAGTGTTTTGTTTAATGTCTTCAAAAGTGGCTGATGTGGTGTTGCGACTCGGCGGGGGCCACAGGAATAAAGTTGAGGTAGAAGGAAATGACTTCCACAGGTGAATCTAAGTCTGGTGATTCTGAGTAGGGAATTGCCGTGTGCTTGCTCGTGTGTGGGTGTGCTTTCGGCGCAGTTTCCGCAGTTCCTCATTGGTGGTGGGCGGAAAATATGGTGGAGAGGGGTCACCTCATCCCTGCGAGCAACGCCCTCTTGGTCAATGATCATCGGATCCAGTGTTCGGGACAAAATAATAGAGGAAGAGCCGACAAGCTGCAATACAGATCCCGCTGCACAGTACCTGCTGGCCACTGCCACCTCGGGATCTTCTTTCCCCGGCGGAGAGGCTGTTAGGACCGGCGCCAGGTCTGACAATGGATCGGCGTTCCTTTTGATGTTCCTTTTGAGTCGCCAAACGGGTGGGCGGCCGGTGTCCGCCATGTATTGTTCCCACCTGGCCGGAGGGTGCGGCGTCCTGCCGCCGCGGCGCCGTGAGCAGTTCGGGAGACCACCGGTGCAGCTTCTTCTTTGGAAGATGACGGCGGCGGCGGCGGCCGGGAATCGTCCCGCTAATTGAACGAGTCGTTCGGCACCCTTTGAAGCTTGTTTACGGCGGCCCTTTCGATGGATGCAGTCATCAACTCCAGACCCCTCGCCCAGCGACACACCTTGACGGGGGGGGAGCCGCGTTCGTGCCACATGGCCGTGCGGTGACCACGCTTCAGTTTTGAACGTTCGCGTGGACCGTGCGTGCTCGTCACCCTCGCGGGTAATGTGTGGTCCGTGATTGGACGGTGCCATCTGTACGCGGTCCCCGATCTAGGGATCTGGGGAGGACAGACCCTTTATAATGAGCCCCCACGGCTCATTCGGTTGCTTTTTCGAGTGGAGAACTCGCCATGTACGAAGAACGCCACTATATATCTAAACTTTCTTATTGACCTCTCTCTAATGTAAATAAACGTCTGTTCTCTGTTTTCCCATATAAGCATTGCTTCTCGCTATAAGGGACGAGTCCGATGGGAGCCAGCTACCAACGACGAGACCCACAGGACCCAGACCACAACAATGCGCGCCGCTCCACGTACAAACACATGCAAGACCACAAACAAAATATAGTTACTCCTCCCCCCCTTTTTTCTGGAAAACGAAATGCCCGGAAAAATGCCTGATATATAGGCAAGTGGATATTATTGCGGGCAAAAATATGGTAACGGTATGTCTACATATTTCACACTAGACACAACAACAATATCATCATGATAACCTCATCGCTCGGTGTTCCCTCTTTATCATTCCACTCCGGTTTTCTCGAGTGCACCTGCCACACGCTAAGTTTGTAGCATACCTTGGTAATTTTTCCCCTTTAATGCATCGTTGTTACTAGTGTTCATGTATTTTTTATCTGCCCCCTCATAACTACCCATGGTCCTCGAAGATATTGCAATAATAATTTTTCTTCAACACCGAACTCAGTTACCTAACCTAACTCAGTCAAAAAATGAACGCGAACGACAAGGAACTAGCCACTGTCAGCACCCCTACCCCCCTCTTTTCAGTGACTGTAGTCCACCTCCTATCGCCGATAAGGACAACTGAGTGGGACCACTGTGACCCCAAATTAACAATATTTATGCTGTGATGACGGTGTCTTGCAATGACAGTAACAGCTAAAAACAAGTCAGGAGCCCTGCCCACGTCCAGTTTTCTTTCAGGCAGCCCCCCCCCCCTTTAATTAGGTAGCTGGATCGCCACCCCCACCCCTCCACCCCATGAGAGGACTACTGACGGCGGAAACGTGGGCGTCCTTCTGTTGCTTCCTACGCAGCCGCGCCTTTTACGGGAAGCTTTCGTTCACGGAGTGTAGCGAATGCTCAGCGAGCTGTCCCACGGAGCTCTTTGAGGCCGGTCGCCCAGTGCCATTGAGCTCTTTGAGGCAGTAAAGTGCCCGGTCGGCCCAGAACTCGGGCACTACAATGCCACCGGCTCATCGCTGTAGGCAAGTTTCACCACCGAATCCGCGTGCCGTTCTCTCAAAGGCTCCCCTCCATGGTGCCGGTAACTAGCGACACCAGTAGGTGGGGCCGGCAGGACAGAGCAGGAAAAAAACACCCCACGGAAAACGAAATTCACGTACGCGACCTTCAAGGCGCTGCTTTCTCCTTCGTTATCTCGGCAGAGGTAAAAGTTGGCGCGCACACTCTTTTCTTGTTGGTCTGTATGCTGTTTTTTTTTTACGTGTGCCGCTTCGTGATCGAAGACAGGCGGAAAGGGCAACACAGAACTGGTTGTCCAACCACTACGTCTTTACGGTCCTTGTGAGACCGTCTAGAAAGCAAGGCAGCGGTCAAGGACCACGTGCGGCGGGGTATTCGGAACTTTCGTCGTTTTGAAAGCAAGCTGCTGCGACGTACCACGTTCTCGGCGGTTTTCCGCTCACACGGCCCGCGTTCGGAAAGTGTCGTCGAAGTGGCGCCATCAAGGACGCGGGGAAAGATGGACGCGTTCTCGGCAATTCGGGCCCGCTCAATTGCAAACGGCTTATTGTGTACCTCCTGGGAAGAACATATACTATACGGAAGCACTTGACGATCTACTGCACGTACACGAAGTGGTAAACCCTGTCCAGGTAATCCTGATAAACCGATTACGAACACAAACCGTTCACATCCTGCAATCGAACATTCATCAATACGCAATCACAATGTCTGTTGGCACGCACAGAAGCCAGAATGAGCTAGAGGAGTTTAAGTGTTGGACATGTCAGCACATAGCTTGGAAAATCGACGAAGCCAGCCTCCAAAGACTTCTACCCAACGTGTGTGGTCGTCAAAGCTTTCTTTGTGTAGGTGTCTTTGAAGGCTGGGTTCATCATTTTTCAAAGCGTACTAAGTCGCGATTGTATAGCGTATCAAATCAGGCGTATTGAACTCCTGGCAACATCTCCCGCCTGTCTTTCTTTTTTTTTCTTTAAAGACTACAGTCTACTTTGGGTACCTTCGACTCAAAAATTTTGGTCTGTCTGTCTGTAAAGTTGTCTGTTTGTCCGCCCTTAACGTTACCCCAAACGGCACTAAAGTGACCAAACGATACTCCAAACGGCGTACCCTATTTGGCAGCGCCCACCAATTATTGCTCAAGGTTCAGCGTTCATACTTATGCGATTGTCAATTAAAAAGCAATTATTGCGCATATCTGAGGCACCGTAACCACACGTCAATATTATTTATGTGAACTTTTAGTAGAAAAGGCATGCATAAATAATTCTAAGGACCATAGCGTTTATCACGCTGCGCTGACCATGTAGCGCCTGCACGAAAAGGCAAGTGTTTCCAACGCTTTGCTAAGACGACACGGTGGTGGCATCTACCCGTCGCCTTGTGTTTTACACCTTATCACCTCAGAGACGGGCGCACCGCGCGCTTCATTTTCCAGGATAACTGCCAGATAGCGGTCACTGCCCTCACGTGTGACGTGACTTGATGCGCCTCGTTCGCCTCCGCTGCATGCTCGACGCACTCTAACGCAGCGCCTCCAGAATACCACTCACCCAATTTTCTTGCGCAGAACATCAAATAAACGTTTTGTTCACTCTCTTCAGACGCAAGACTATCGTCTTTCGACGAGATTTGAAGTGTAACATGCAGATACGGGGCCAATTTTTTTTTTGCTTTAAATTTGTCTGCGCCCAAATTTCGCGCTTTTTTACGTCACTACGTATCCCCTCACCTGCACCTCTGCGAAGATAAACAAATGCAGTTGTGTATTCTATTAATGTAGCACTGCTATCAATACGATGAGGGTCCGGCATTCTAAAAAATAGAGTGAATACCGAGACAAACAATGAGCAATAGTGAAGCTTTCTGCCGAAGTGATGGAAATTGCCTCGCAACAAAAGGCAGGACGTAACGCGAGATTGACAAAAAAAAAAAACCGAACCATGTGGGAACAGCAGCGTGGGTTCAGGTGTTTTGCTACTGGACACGAAGCTCCGGGCCCCAGCAGCAGAAACACTCGATCACGCAGGAGTGGCAGAGGTGATTTTTTTTTTTTTTTGTCGCAGACAATGTATACGGGACCAGCCAGCTCGTTAAAGCAAACAACTGGACCAGCTGCCGAGCGCGCTGCGCTAGAAAGCGGGTCGAAACGGAGCCACGAAATGAAAAAGAAAAAAAAACATAATAGAAAAAAAGCGCATTAAAACGAGAAAATTAGAGTTGAGTAATAAATAAGGAATGTTTTGAAATCCACCCGCTTCCGACTCTGGAGCAGAGCACCTGTGTGTATATGCTACTCCAGACAGAGCCGTAAATCAATTTTTTTTTTTTTTTTTTTTTTTTTTGCGGAGCCGGAGTTTCCGCAACTCGTAACCCTCCGCTTGTGTGCGGCTTCCCATTTTCGGGCTCGTATACGCGCAGGCGCATCACACACCGAAGGAAAGCCGCGCATACCTCGCAGCATAGAGTTTCCCAATATACACTAGAGGGAACTCTAGCGCTAGTGTCTATGGGAGCTGCAACGCACGGCGCTTCAGCGAGCATCAGAATGATGGGCAGTACACACATTTGTCCTAATATGCGTGCTTGTGTCCTGCTTTTGGCTCCGTGTGTGTTCGTGCGGCTATGAGCTGTTTCTTACGAAACAAATATTAGCCAATGTTCAGCGGTTGCGCTTCGCCATCTTATTCTTTTAGACTTACCTTTCCAAATGGGGTCGCGAAGTTCAAAAGGGTTGAATCTTTCTTTCAAAACAAAACTGAAACACAGCAATAAACGAAGCCGCAAGTATGATTCGCCGCCCGCAAATACGAAGACTAGGCAAATGTGTGTACTACCCATCATTCCCATGGTCGCTGAACGATCGCAGCACCAGGGTACCCTCTATAGGTAATTTTAGGAAACTCTATGCCTCGCAGAGCACAAACGCGAAATGTTCAGTGACCGTCTGAAGTTCAGACACCCACTATAGAGTACATTTTACGGATTAGTTTGAGTGCTGCCATATTGGGCTTTTAACCTTTGTGTTTTCGATCTTAAACAACTAAACGAACAGTGTTAGGGTAGACGCATAGGCATGAAAACGGTTAGGTTAGTGCCACGCGATGTTTCATAGCAGCAAAATGACGACGGGCCCTCGGGCCTCTCTATAGGTGGCCGGACACTTCTGTGCTTCGGCGACCCCTCTGGCCCGGCTCACTGTGCGGAGCTGTAACCCCCGGTTGCGAGCTGCGCAGAGCAGCCTGCCGTCGCTCCTGGTGTTCTGACCTTTGACATGGGGGCTTAGGTTGTTCTGGCAATTCAGAAATACGTGATGATTGAAGTAGGCTCCTGAGCTGGGACACAAGTTGCAATGAGAAGAGGTTTCGCCATGTGTGAAAAGGGAAAGGGAGCAAGTGAGAACAATTTGAACAGAGGAGTGATTTCTGGTGTTTTTTTATGTTCTTTTTATTTTCCGGTTATAACTCGCAATTTTTTCGCGCGCCCAATTTTGTTTTTATGCTACTTTAAATCACTATGCTTCGGTAGTTCGACATGTAACAACTGCGTTTGCAATGTTCTGACTTTTCTTTTGTGTCCGTGTTTGCAAATACCCGTCTCTTTGAAATCAAACAATAACTGTCAGACATAATTCGCTAAGCCACTGACATCTCGGGGAGGCCTCATTAAAATCTTTTCTCTCAAACACGACGGGCCCAATC
>WOVY01003172.1:0-259934 GCA_013436015.1 Rhipicephalus annulatus
TCAAAACGAGTTGGCTTGCCAAGGCTTGACTGCGTGACGTAATGCTCCTCCTTCATTTCTTTTCCTTCCTCCAAGTACGCAACCACGTTGGCCGTACAAAAATTCCAGGGTGCATTCACATAATCGTAATAGGAGGTGATTGATTGATATGGAGGGTTTAACGTGCCAAAACCACAATATGATTATGAGACGCCGTATAAAAGACTACGAAAATTTCGACCACTTGGGGTTCTTTAACGTGCACCCAAATCTGAGCGCACGGGCCTGCAACATTTCCACCTACATCGGAAATGCAGCCACCGCAGCCGGGATTCGATACCGTGACCTGCGGATCAGCAGCCGAGTACCATAGCCACTAGACCACTACAGCGGGGCTCTAATAGAAGATGGCTTTCAACTCTTAGCCGTCTTAAGCTTATGCGTAAGGGACCATGTGACTGATGCGATGGGATGTGAGCACGTGACGTTAAGCGAGAACAGGCGGACAGTGATTCTCGAGAAAAGGAACGCCATCTTGTCCACTGTTACACTATACGCTGAATTTTATAATTCTCATCTCGTCAGCTATGACTTACTCACATGGCTGCTACAGCTTCTCTTGATTATCTCTACACGCGCCAAAGTGATGGAAGCAAAATGTCAATACGAGTAGAAGACAAACTGAGCGGGGCATGGAAGCGAACCAAATTGATATTTTCTCATTTTTTGGTTTGGTTAACCAACATTGCTTTCATTTTTATTACAAAATTGATCACAGTGTTCAGGTAGAACATTCACAACACCACGATTTGAAAACGGCACAGTCTAAAGTTTTTTTTTTTTCTGGAATACTAATAATGGGGCTTTTTTATCGAAGCATTCCGACATGTTGGTCACGTGCGCTGGAAAAACGCATGTACTTGCATGTCTCAGAGATTTTTCATTAAAAACATGACGAAAGCATTAGGAAGAAATAAGTACTTCAAGGTTCTTCGGATACAGCGACCGCTTTCAGCCAAGACGGAAAAATCTGACTTCTTAATGCTTTCTCGGCTATGCAACGTCTAATTTCCGCTTTGACGGGGTGACAGAGTGACAGCTGGGAGTCTTTGGCAGAGGAGTTCTTGTCGAAGCGTTGTCGAACGTAGTCTTGAGCACCGAAGCCGGAGACTACTAACGTCACACTGCTCGTATTTGCACGCAGGGGGCCGTTCGAGCCCAACGTCGCCAGCATTCGGGCTCTCGAGTGGACATTCCTCTGCGAGGTACACGCTGACGGACGTTGCTTGCTTTGTCTGGCGACTGTGCTGAAGTTAACGCGTAGTTTTAGAAAGTACTTACACTGTGTGTTGACACAGAGTAGATTATTAAAGTGAAAGTTCTGCTACTCTACGTCTCCAAAGGTCGTTCGTCACGTCGCAATGACCTTTAGACACATGTAGACATGCGCACTCTGCGTGACCGTAAATCTTTCAAAAGTTGGCAATAGCGAAACAGCATTTGACGTGGACGACTTTCTACTTGCCTGATCGAACTTCTTAGGTATCCTAAATTTTAAAAATACCCGGTGCATGGAAAGGCTGACGGCGACTTATACTAGAAAGCTTTAGCGACGCGGACTCCAAAACGCTTGTGTACGCACGATCTTGAGTTCCTTTGTGGCCACGCACACAAGAATAACACATTGGAACGTGACGGCTTACGTGCCGCTTTGAGACCCTGTCACTAAATCTGTCTATTGTGGTTGGCTGTTCTAGACTATAGTCCACGCCGCAATCGGAGAGCTCTGCAAATTTCACGAGGAACCATTCGCAGAGCGGTTAAATTATTTCTGCAAGCGCATAAGACAAACTTTCTACATGTGTCTTGCCATTTGAAGGGACGAAGTGTCTCGATGTGCTTGCAGTGTATATGTTCTTATTTGAAGTTGTTGAGCTGAAAAACTGTTGAAAACCGCGCGTACAGTCGCGCGTCGTTGAGCTGAGAAGTGATAGCAGATGGCATGGTCCATCACGCAGCCGACTGGGCCACCGTGCGACTGGTGTGCCTGGAACTAGAGAAGAGCCCAATCCTGGACCTCACCATCCACGTCCTCATCATCCTCAGCACACTCTTTCTCGCGCTGGACGGCAGCTACGCGAACGCTCAGTTCAAGAGCATGCTCACCTGGGGAAACATGGTACGTACTGGGTCCGTCGTGCACGTGATAACTCCTCACCGGATACACAGGCAGCATGACATGATGTAAAGATTTTATGTGGTCTCCAGTTCGTCGTAAACAGCTTTCGTTCCCGACGTCCATCCTTTACGTATTGGGCATGCATTGATATCTGTAGTGAGTGTGCGCTGTCTACCTAAAGAAGCCGCCGGTTAGGGACAACGTAGCTAACATAAAATTCATGAGATTGGAGTGACACTCTAAATCACACCTTGTTTATAGCGGCGAAGCTCCTTACGCTGCCGCTCAGTCCATCCTCCGTAGCCACCCCTTACTTCTCAGAATGTTCAAGGGATCACAAGATGGCGTGGACTCGTGTTGCGTGTGGTTTAGTCTGATAGGATGGTGAACGGACACACAGGCGGACGAACGGATGAGTTGAGAGCCCGCGAAACTTCACCCCACTCATCATCATTCACTCATATGCTGGCAATATTTCCTTGTCACCTTGTTTTGCTAATGATTGCTGGTATTTGTTATTCAAGAAAGCGTTTGGCTGAAGAAAATTCAGTTTCTCCAGTAAAAAAAAAACATACTTGCTTCGTGTTTTGTTGTTCTTCGAGAATGCCTTGTTCACAACAACCGAAATTCATGGCGGTTTTCATTTCATTCAGTGTGAGCAAAGCACCAGTGTTGGGCACGAAAACGTCAGAAAATTCTGTTTTGGTGTATGTTCTTTTTTTCAAATAGCGCATGTACGTTTACTTCAACCATGTTCTTGTTTCGCCTGACCGGTTTCCGTCAAACCCTTGACACAGGCACGAATGTACGTGCAACTCCGTCTCTTATTTCGCGCACCAAGTGCTTTCTAGTGAGGCATAGACTAGTCTGAAAGCAAGCATTATTATGTTTGCACTAATTGAAACATGTCAAGGCAACGTGTATCACAATTTTTAGCCGTGCACTCATAACCTTCTATCAACAGTTGTGATTCGTGGTCGGCTTTGTCACCAGCCGGACGCGTACTTTAAATCACGTATGAAACTTCGCCTCGTAGCACGCAACACCGTAATGCAGGCGGCCAGCGTGGCGTTCTCGGTCGAGATGACGATCAAGCTATCAGCACGGGGCTGGTCCTTCTTCCACAAGAAGTTCTCGGTCCTCGACCTGGGCGCCGTGGTGTGCAGCATCACCTCCGACTTGCTGGTGCTGTTCCGCTACGAGGTGGGCGTCCGCACTCGCTTCCTCCGCCTCTTCCGACTGGTGTACGTGGCTCGCACTTGGGACACTCTCTTCTACATGCTCAACATGATGCTGTCGCTGCTCAAACCGCTCATGAACCTGCTGCTCGTCATCATGCTCGTGGTCGTAGCGTTCGCCGTAGCCGCCGAGGACATCTTCGACTCTGGAGACCGGAAGCCGGTGTCACGGTGACCAATTTGCCCTTGTGTACCTTGCCTTGTCTCTGCTAGACACAAATGAATCCAATCGACATTTAGACCAGGGAAAGCGTAGAGGAAGTGTATTGTTGTGTTCAAATCTAGCGTAGTAACGGTGACGTAAGTTTAAATGAAATAAAGTAAACGAAAAATCGCCCTTGCTGTCAGTGGGGCCCGAACCCACAACCTCTGGATTACGCGTCGGGTGCTCTACCAAGGTGCTCTACTACGGAAGGCGCTTCCCTTTTTGTAAAAGCGCAGAAATAATCACGAGGGAAGGCTAAACGACACGAGTGCTCTGACAACTGGTTGCTTTGTTCAAACGAAACAAAAGGAAAAGGAAGCAAGGACAAAACATGCGTGCGCAACCTATGCACGTGACAAAAACTACGCATGTAGCATCTATACGTCTTCTCCAAATACGTTAGCTCCTTTGTGACTCGTCAGTCTTCCTTCGTGAATTGTCTCTGCGCTGTCCCAATATGAACACAGGCCAACCGTAGCCCAGCTCTCCTTTTTCTGCGCTTTCCTGTGCAGAAGTCACGTACTCGAGGTGGAAGTTGGCCAAATCACCTTCGCAGGTGTACCTAGGGGATGCTCTGGTTTTGAATGAATGAAAAAAAAAAGAGAGAACTGGTTCCAGGAGCACGTTGCATTTAGGGTGATAGCTTTTTTTCTCCAGATACACCTCCCACCCACAAAGAAAAAAAGAGGATTGGGGGGGGGCTGCTTTCGTGAATATGAACTCCAAGCTTGCTCAAGGTCATGCCAACGTATCTGAACTGCGTCCACTCTTCAGAAAATTGTTTACACACTGCCCGTGAAATGGCCGCAATGTTCTTACCGATGAGTACACGCCGTCGTTTCTCCATATTATCAGCGCGTGCGCTTCCACGCACTTCGCTTGTCGTCGCAACGCCGGACACAAAAAGCTTCAGTGAGATAACGTTGCGTGTTCGTGAAAATAAGCAGTGGCTCAAGACACCCTTTAACACGAAAGTGTCTTATGCCGGGGTCCACCAAGACTTGAGTGACGCACTTCCGTCACAGAAATGACGCCAAAACAAATACACACGAAGAGAAGATTAAAGTCCCGTCAACGGGAATCGAACACACCATCTCTCAGTCAGCGTCAACAGCTGCCGGGCACGCTATCCAATATACTCTGCAGATAAGAAAAAGTCTTCTTTTTTCTACCACTGCCCTCTCCCAGTGCTCTTCGCAAAGTGTAGTATGCATTATCACCGTGTCATTTACGGTACGTTACTTCAACGCGTTGCTTTTACGCGCATGTCCCATTCGGTGCGTTTCCAATAGGGGAAGTACAATTTTTCCAACGCCTCAACACGCCACCAGGTGCCGACGCTACCCAAAGCATCGGCGTGGCTCATAGCATCCATCCATTCCAAAATAGCTCTGCGCCGCAACCACGGTGTAACATACAAACACACGTCCCCAACTAAACTGTTTTTATCTTACACTGTGGCATGGATGTAACTCCGCGTTTCCCGCTTACGTTTGCCCCGCGGAATATTCTGGCCGGCCAACAGAGAAGCCACAACGCGCGTTGCGTACTCTAACAAGCCGAAAGAAGGTGATCTGATAACAACTTTGATGTACGAACCAAAGCTGTAGGTTGTACGTCTAGTGTCGTCGGGGTAGCCACCTCTCGTTTAGTACTTAGAATGTCCGCTGGATGGCGGTACTTGTATATAATGATCATATGAGGAGAAGATGCGAGATGGCAGTTCTGGGAGTGTTCACTGAACGGACGGATGGACAGACAGACAAGCGGACGGACGAAGGGACAGGTAGACGGATGGACGCACGAATGCACGGACGCTTCGCCCCACTCATGATCATTCACTCCGTTGATATGCTGTGATTAAAAAAAATCACAGCATATCCATGGAGTGAACGATGATGAGTGGGGCGAAGCGTCCATCAGCCCGTCCGTGCTTCCGTCCATCCATTCGTTCTTGCTTCCATCCGTCCGCGCGACCATCCATGCGTCCATTCATGCGTCCGTCTGTCTGTCCATGCGTCCGTCCATCTGTCCGCCCGTCTTCTGGTCTGTCTGTTCATCCGTCCGTGCGTCCATCTAGTGAACACTCCAAGTACCCGCCATCTCGCATCCCCTGTGGCACACATAACTGCTCTGCGCGTCCATCCATCTGTCCGTCCATCTGCTAGTCTGTCTGTCCGTCCATCCATGCGTCCGTCCGTGTGACCATCTAGCGAACACTCCAAGTACCTGCCATCTCCCATCCCGCTACCGGTAGCTACGTACGACAACGATGGCCGATGGACAGAGCCACGCCCTAAGGAGCTTCGCCCCTTAAAGAAAAAAAAACTTGCTACGAACAGTCATGCTCTTCTGGCGTTCGCACCGCTTTCTTTCGTTCCGCTCTCATTGTTTAGCACAGCTACCACAAACACTCGTGGCCACAAGGGCATAAATCAATACTCCACGATTAATCGTGGTTGTGCCATCGGGATCGAAATGTATCACTGAGCATTATCATGGATGCATTTCTACTAAAGTGCTTACTGGGGCGGTTGGTACATGATCAACGAAGTGAACGACAGCTCGTAACACAGGACCGTGACAGAGACGTCTTTGTCACTGTCCTGTGTTACGTGCTGTTGTTCACTATGTTGATGAATGCATTTACACTAAATGGTGCTTTAGCTGTCGAACACCAACAGAAGTTGTATAAGCTCTTATATCAATGTACAGTGAACTTTAAGCTATACCACTGTCAGAAGACTTTTAACTTACGTGTTATACCGATTCCTATGACGGTGGGGATCAACCATGTTTGTTTGTCTTTAGCGGCAGCGCTCAAGGTCAGTCTTTCATGCCACACCGCAAAAGGCACCATGGCTGCATCTAAGTTCACAGCGCGTTCATGCCAAGAGCTCCTAATGATAAATAATTATTTTCTGGCGAAACATAAAGCAAAAAAAAAAAACTGAGCGGTCGCTCGAAAAACACGCCCTTTAGCCTCGTAAAACCACGGTAATTTTTATTACGATGGAGTTTACAAGCCACGTAGACTTGGCCAATTGACGTCTCTTGAAGGAACACTTAAGTGAAACAATGGCTTCGTTTCGTGAAACATGGCTTCGTGAAACAATGTCATATATTTCACTATCGTAAGAAAATTATTTGCGGACAAAAACAAGGTTGAAGTTTCATTTCTAAATTTCGCGCGGAAATCTCCGCGCGTGACGTCAAAAATTTTAAATGCATTTTTCGTGTTTTCGTAACTTGATCAATAAAATTTCATGCAACTTCGTAAGCTAGATGTACATGTGGTGCTCACAGATGGCAATGTATTTCATTTTGTCGATTAGAAACTACGTAGCACCAAGTAGATACCTTCAAAATTTGTGACGTCATGGTATTTAGGGTGGGAATCGCAAGGTGGCGTCTCCAATTGCATTTTCGCACGTTTTCTCGCTTATAGCAAGCTTCATGTCGGGGTAAAAGTCGTATTTTGCCATTGCGAAATTGTACTTTACTAATACGCAAAAAGTTGCATTGCTCATCAGAGTCCCATCAACGTCGAGCACTGCCGACAGTATACGAATATATGCAGTCCATGAATGAACGATTGTCGAATTCTGCGATGCCCTCCTCCATTTTGACGCAGGTGGAACAGCCACGACTTTATGCACAGCGTGCTTCTCATGGTGCGCCTGTTCTGCGGCGACATGTTCGACCCGCTGGTCAACTGCTTCCACGAGGGTTACGGCAGGCTGCGGTGCGTGGCCTTCTACAGCGCCGTCTTCTTCGTCGGGAACTACGTGCTGCTCAACGTCTTTCTCGCTTTCCTGCTCAGCAGCTTCAACGTTGACAGCATCGTCTAGAGGGTGCGCACATCGGGTTTCTCTGGCCGATCGCGTATATTTAGTGAATATTTGTCCTCAGCTGGCGCTGCTACCCCGCACCGAGTGGATAGCCTCCTGCCACTGTCTCATTGTCCCTCCTGTCTTTCTCTCACCCTGATCAGCCAATAAGGGCGGGAAGCCTTTTACGGTGCGGCTATGTAACTTGAAGATAAGCAAGCCCTCAACTCAGCTAAACAAATAATAACGACGTTCATGTAGTATTGCGATAAGTTGGGAAACGGCCCACAACGAATCATGGTCACATGGGTTCGAGTTTATTTATTAAAGTCCAACCACTTTATTTCGAAATACAGACAACAACAGACAACAATACCAAGAAAAAGTATAGGGGTTTGTGTATTAGTGGGAAATGTAATATAAAAAAAGTTCACGAAAAACGGCTTGTCGCGGGCAGGAACCAAACCTGCGACCTTCGAATAACGCGTCCGACGCTGCACCAACTGAGCTACCGCGGCGGCCATCCCTTCGTTCATTTTAGGGGGATATATATGACATTTAAACGTCAGAGTACCATGCCAGTAACTGTGACAACAAGTGCGGAACCCCTTTTTTCTTCCAGTTTCGTCACATCGCACGTGATCTCATTAAGAGCTGGCAGCTAACGAATAATTGAAGAGTCGCATATGCTTTATTTAACCAGTCGTTTGATGTTGCTCAACGATGTCAATGGAAACGGGGACATTACGAATACCATAAGCGGTAAGCTCATATGTAGTGCTTGCGCTTGCTAAAATGGTAGCCCTGGCTAGTGCTACGTACTCAAACTTCAATGAATGGCGCTTATCTACAACTGACCTTAATATGACGTGACGCCTGTATTATAGGACTACGCATCTAATGTTTATAAAGTTGAATAGCTAACACTGCAACCACAATTGACGTTTCACGAACATTAGGGTTTCTTTCAAAAGTATATCCGAAGCCTGGCGTAGCTCTGTGGTATAATACTTGATCACCACGTACAATGTGTAAGTTCGGTTGCTGCTGGAACCCTGTTACGTATTCTTAGCATCATCGGGTCAAAGTTGCCAGTGTCAGTTTTTTATTATGCTCTCGTATTAAAATTATCAATGTCTCAGGCGCGTAGCCAGAAATTTTTCAGAGGGGGCTTCAACCTTACTTTTTTAAATAAGGCGTTTGGAAGCAGCTCTTATTTATCAGAATCCGTAATGGCGGATCCAGCTTAAATGCCGTGAGAGAAAAACGGCACCCTCTTCTCGTTTTGGCAAGTACCCGCTGCCCTCCTCGAGTAGCATTCATATTCTTCACTACATTTCCTCTCCCCCCCCATCCCCCTGAAAAAAAAAGCCATCCTGGTGACTTAGGGGCACGAGACGACAGATGGGTCGTGGTACGGTTTCATGCGGTCTATGTGAACAGTCTCACGTCCACGACATCGGTGATCAGAGGATTGCACAAGAGGCTCCACGATGTAATTCACGGGTGATGTTTGTTTGACCACACAGAAGGGCCCGTAATATTTGTATAGAAGTTTCGTTGAGAGATCAGGGCTGCTTGAAGGGATCAGGAGCGTAAGGTGGAGGAGGCGTCAAAGTATCGCAGTGGTGTTTTTGGCGTTGCTGATCAGCAGTAGCGAAGGAGCGGGCCAGCTGGTGACACTCTTTCGGATATTTAGCAGCTTGTGACACCGTCGTCGACTCAGCAACATCAGGATGGTGTCTAGCATGCAAGAGGGCTCACGACCGTAAAGCAGGAAGTATGGAGAGAATCTAGGTGTTGCCTGTGCAGCGGTAATATGGGCGTACATCACAAAAGTGAGAATACGGTCCCAGTTGAAGTGGTCGGAAGCGACGGGCTTTGATAGCATATCTCCTAATGTCCAATTGAATCGTTCTGTAATGCCATTTTTTTGAGGATGGTACGCGGTGGTAGTCTGATGAATCACTTGGCATTCCCTGAGAAGAGATTCAACTGCGTCCGACAGAAACACGCGCCCTCGGTCGCTGAGCAGCTCACGTGGAGCACCATGGCCTTGGATGATGCGATGTAATGTGAAAGAACCAACGTCACTAGCCGATGCCGAAGGTAATGGTGAAGTTTTGGCATATCGCGTAAGATGATCAATGGCGACAATTATCCAACGGTATGCAGAAAGTGTGAGTGGGGGGAGGGGTCCATACAGATCAATACCAACGTGGTCAAAGGGTCTGGCAGGCCAAGGTAAGGGCTGCAGTGGAGCTGAAGAATGCGATGTTGGATTCTTCCGGTGCTGGCAAGCGACACAGGACTGGACGTAGTGGCGAACAAAGCGATACATTCCATGCCAGTAGTAGCGGTGTGACAGGCGGGTGTAAGTTTTTAACACGCTGCTTGCGCGCACTGTGTGTCGGTGTGAAATGAAGCGCATATGTTCGTTTGGAGATGTCTTGGAATAACCAGGAGCCATCGGCGTCCTTGAGAGAGGTAATTTCTTCGGTATAACAAACCATCTCGGACAACAAAGTGCTGTACTTGACGACGCATGCCTCTAGGGATGTTTCGCGAGGGAGGAAGACTCTGCAAGTTCAGAAGTGATGTGATCCAGGGATCTTTTTGTTGCTCCAGACGCATGTCATGAAGTACAGACCCATGGTCGGTTGGTGAAGGGCGGCAAGTCGTCATTATGTGGTAGGGGTGATCGGGACAGAACATCGGTTGTCGGAATGTCTGCGCCCAGATCTGTAGATAACGTGGATGTCGTCGTACTCCTGGAGACGAATTGCCCAGCGGGGGAGTCGGCCAGAGGGATCTTTTAACGAGGAAAGCCAGCATAATGCACGGTGGTCTGTAACCACACTGAATGGGTGCCCGTAAAAACAGGCTTTAAACTTGCCTATGGCTCATACAATGGCGAATCATTCTTTTTCTGCAACTGAGTAGTTGGCTTTCCGCTTTGGTCAACGCACGACTGGTGTAGGAGACGACGTACTCATCAAATCCTGGTTTACGTTGGGCGAGCAAAGCAACGAGACCGACACCACTAGCATCCGTGTGGATTTCTGTCGAGGCAAGCGGATCAAAATGTCGCAGTATTTGAGGTGATGTAAGAATTAAGGTGCCGTAGAGTGGCGAAGGCATCGTCACATGCCGGTGACCACCCGGAAAAGTCGTGGTTGCCGCGGAAAAGTTCAGTCAAGGGTCAAATGATAGAGGCGAAGTTTCGAATAAAGCTACAAAAATAAGAGCATATAGGCCAAGGAAGCTGCGAAGTTCTTTCAACGTCGTCGGCTTAGGGAAGTTGGCAACAGCGCGCAGTTTCGTTGGATCAAGAAGAACGCCATCCTTAGAGACGACATGGCCCAAAATTAGAAGCTGTCGAGTGCCAAAGCAGCACTTCTTTAAATTGAGCTGTAGACCGGCAGAGGCGAAGCAAGTGAGAACTGTTTCAAGACGCTGAAGATGTGTGGAGAAGTCGCTCGAAAATAGGATAATATTGTCTAAGTAGCGCAGGAATGTCTGCCATTTGAGTCCACGGAGGATATTGTCGATCATGCGCTCGAAAGTGGCAGGCGCATTGCGTAGCCCGAATGGCATAATATTAACCTGATATAGGCCATCTGGGGGGACGAAAGCTGTTTTGGGGCGGTCAGCGTCAGCCATCGGAACCTGCCAATAACCGGAGCGAAGGTCTAGCGACGAGAAGAACGTGGTTTCTTGCAAGCAGTCGAGGGCGTCGTCAATGCGTGGTAGCCGGTAAACATCTTTGCGGGTGATCTTGTTCAGCCGGCGGTAGTCGACGCAAGATCTTATTGAGCCATCTCTTTAGGGGCGAAGCTCCTTAAAGCGGCACCTGTTCGTCCCTCGTAGTAGTCGCAGTCGTAGTGTGTAACCAGTCTTACGTTTTGACCTGCAAAGTGGTGCCGGTGGGAGATTCCTCTTGTGCCTTGTTGAACAATAAAAAAGTCGCAGCGTGCGCGTTAACTAAAAGCCGAATTCTCCTGTCTCTCATTCTCCATTAGCAGCCATTGGCATGTACATTGAGCACTATCTGACAAGAAAGGGTTGCTACGTTATACTCGCTGGGCGTAACCTCCTTGGTTTTAGAGAGGTTTAGCGAGCGTTGGGTCGCAGTGCCATGAATTCAGTGAACTAGTATATATTGCCACCTGGCCATGAACTGCGGCGAGCACGAGCCCGCATCGAGGAGAAAAAGGAGGAAGAAGTTGTTGGGCTAGCGCGCTCCTCGCCGAGGCTTTTGGTTCTTTTTGAATTGTGGTGTCCCTGACCTGCGCCTCTGTGACTACGCGGTATTCTTTACCTGAAGTCCCTCTTGTTCACGCGCGACAACTGGTGGAGTCGCTGGGTATTCCCAGTCAATGATCCAAACGCCTCCTGGGAGCCCTATACCCGCAGTCGCAACACCTGTCCACCGGGCCAGCCGGAGAATCCGAGGATTGTCCCCCGAGCGTGAACCTCTACCGGAGATGGCATCAACTGCACCACCCCAGAGCGGTACGGAAAATATTCCGATGGCTAATTACACGCTGCAGAAGCCACGAGTGCCGAAGGTGTTCCGCGGCTCCATGTTGGAGGATGTTGTGGACTGGTTGGCTCACTTTGAACGCGTTGCGGCTTTCAACGAGTGGACCGACGCCAACAAGCTGCGGAATGTATATTTCAGCCTTGAGGACGGAGCTCGTACTTGGTACGAGAACCGCGAACCCTTCTCGTCGTGGACGATGTTTTGCCGTCAGCTGCTAGCAAGTTACGCTGACCCCCATCGCCGTGAACGAGCGGAACGGGCCATCCAATCACGCATCCAAATGCCGAACGAGAGCGTGATGGCGTACGTGGAGGACATGACGAGCCTTTTCCGTCGCGCTGACCCAGGTATGGGAGAAGACAAGAAGTTGCGCCACCTAATGCGAGGAGTTAAGGAGCAACTCTTCGCTGGTCTCGTGCGAAGTCCCCCGAATACTGTGGCAGAGTTTTTAACTGAAGCAACGACAATGGAAAACATGCTGCAGCAGCGATCAGCTGTGTACGACCGCCACGTGAATGTTGCCTCGCCGGTGGACCAGATTGGAGTTGCGGGGAGTAACGTCAATCTCGAAGCTCTCTGCGACCTCATCAGATCGGTGGTACGCGACGAGCTGCAGAAGATTCACGGGCCGCCTCCACCTGCTGCGGGATCCATCTCCAGCCTCATCAGGAGTGAAGTACAGCAGGCTTTGCAAGTCCCGCTGTCCAACGATGCTTCCCCACCTGTACCGATCGAGCCTCACCGTGCGTCTTATGCCGAGGCTGGGAGCTGTTACGTCGCTCCTGCATCGTACGCCGAAGCTGCGAGTCGTTACGCTCCTCCACGCCGTTTCGTACACCCTGCACATCGCGATCCACTCCCAGCAGTTCAACCAGTCCAGCATTTCGAGAATCGGCAGCTCCTCCCGCGGAAATCGGACGTATGGCGCACACCGGACAGGCGGCCGCTGTGCTACCACTGTGGCGAAGCCGGACACGTGTACCGCGAATGCCAGTACCGTCGCCTCGGACTTCAGGGTTTCGCCGTCGACTCACCCAGGCCAAGATTTGGCGAAAGACCCAGAGCGATTGAGGAGTACCTGTCCGAGCAGCGCATGCCACTGCTCCCGCGGCGCCAGTCACGATCACCATCTCCAAGAAGGTCTTCGTCAAGTGTCCCGAACTACCCAGGGGCGGCGCCAGCACGGCCGCTCAGCCCTAGGCGGGAAAACTAACGACAGCGACCTTCGGGGGCGGGGCCGCTGATAAACGACACGAACAAGGGCCCCAATCCATGCGAGTACGTACCAGCAGTGGTTCAACGACGACAGCTCCCGAATCAGAAAGCCGACTTTCCCTAGATATACCTGTAGTGCTCGACGGCCGCCACGATATTACAGCTTTATTAGACACAGGGGCCGACTACTCCATCATGAGCAGAAAACTGGCGACGCATCTCAAGAAAGTGGGTACGCCGTGGTACGGGACACAAATCCGTACAGCCGGCGGGCACGTCGTCACCCCTCTCGGTATCTGCACGATTAGAGTCGGCATTCGCAAACGCACATTTCTCTGCAGCTGCCTTATACTTCCTGAATGCTCCCGAGACCCTCATCCTAGGCGTCGACTTTTTACGTGAATACGGTGCTATCATTGACCTCCGACAGCGCACAGTGACGTTCTCTACAGACAAAGCAGAAAAGCCTGATGACAGCCATCTCAGTTCGCTTCGTGTTTCGGCCGACATAATCACGTTGCCTCCACGTTCAAGCATCCTGGTTGAAGTCGTGTGTGACGAGATACGTGACGGTGAGGCAGTCGCCGAAGGCAACTTGACACTTTTGTTTAGCATAGGTGTCTGCGCAGCCCGCAGCCTCATTACGCTTCACGACAGACGTGCCACGCTGCTTGTGACAAATTTTAGTAATGAGCAGCGGCACCTGTTTCGACGCACCGCTATCGCTTTCGCCTACCCCATCGAAGACGTTGCTGAATGTTTTTCTGCCGCATCAATAAATAGTGGGCTACAATCGACATCGACCGGCGTTTCTAAGGCTCTTGAAAAGGTGGACATCAATTCGAGCCTCACGCAGAAAGAACGCGCAGCGCTGCAGGAGCTGTTGCTTGAATTTCAAGAGTGTTTCGCTTCGTCCTCAAAGGTGCGTCAAACGCCCCTTATGAAACACCGGATTATTATACACACCGATGTCTCGCCCATAAAGCAACAACCCTACCGAGTTTCTGCCAAAGAACGTGACGCGATCAATGCTCAAGTCGAAGAGATGCTTCAGGATGATGTTATACAGCCGTCCAATAGTCCATGGTCATCGCCAGTCGTTCTTGTAAAGAAAAAGGACGGAACGTTGCGTTTCTGCGTGGACTACAGAAAGCTGAACGACGTGACAAAAAAAGACGTGTATCCTCTGCCACGCATCGATGATTCACTAGACAGACTACGGCGAGCAAGGTATTTTTCATCCATAGACTTGAAAAGCGGATACTGGCAGATTGAGGTTGATGAAAGAGACCGAGAAAAAACTGCTTTTGTTACACCGGACGGCCTGTATGAATTCAAGGTGCTTCCCTTCGGCCTGTGTTCTGCACCAGCGACATTCCAAAGAATGATGGACACTGTTCTTACCGGTCTGAAGTGGAACACCTGCTTAGTTTATCTCGATGATGTCGTCGTATTTTCGGTCACTTTCGAGGAACACTTGAAACGTCTGCAGGCTGTTCTGGAAGCACTCCACTCTGCGAACCTCACGCTGAAGCCAGAAAAATGCCACTTTGGCTATAGAGAACTTAAATTTCTGGGGCATGTTGTGAGCGCAGACGGTGTTCGACCTGACCCCGACAAGACAACCGCCGTAGCCTCCTTTCCCGTTCCCCGTGACAAGAAAGCAGTACGCCGCTTCCTCGGTCTGTGCGCCTACTATCGTCGCTTCATCGCCAATTTTTCTAGAATTGCCGAGCCTCTGACTCGTCTCACACGTGACGACGTACCATTCGTTTGGAATGAAGAACAGAACGCGGCTTTTATCGATCTACGTGAGCGTATGCAGGCACCACCAGTTCTTGCTCACTTCGACGAGGATGCTGCCACGGAAGTTCATACCGACGCGAGCAATGTAGGTCTCGGCGCCGTGCTTGTCCAACATCAAGAAGGCACCGAGCGCGTGATAGCTTACGCCAGCCGTGCCCTGTCTCGCGCCGAGATGAACTATTCCACCTCGGAGAAAGAGTGCCTAGCAGTAGTGTGGGCCACTATGAAATTCAGGCCTTACCTCTACGGTCGTCACTTTAAAGTAGTTACTGATCATCACTCATTGTGCTGGTTAGCCAATTTACGAGACCCGTCTGGGCGTCTGGCACGATGGAGCCTTCGTTTGCAAGAGTTTGACCTTACCATTGTCTATAAATCAGGCCGCAAGCACGAAGATGCTGATTCCTTGTCACGTGCACCTACTGGAGTTTGTGATCCCGACAATGACGATGACTGCGGCTTCCTCGGAGTCCTCACTGCAACAGACTTGATCGCACGACAACACGATGACGTCGAGATTCGCGCAATCATTGACCAACTAGAAGGACGCAACACACCCGTACCTCGGCACATCTCTCGCAATCTCTCTTCGTTCTGCCTGCGGAACGGTGTCTTGTATAAATCAAACTCAAACGGCAATGGGAAAGCCTACTTGCTAGTGGTCCCATCTGACATGCGAGACGACATTCTTCTGGCCTGCCACGACGAACCCACATCCGGGCATCTAGGTTCTTCACGAACTCTCGCCAGAGTTCAACAGGCGTACTACTGGCCGAGACTTGCTATGTACGTCAAGAGATATGTGAAAAGCTGCCGTGAATGTCAACGCCGCAAATCTCCGCCACTGAAGCCTGCAGGCCTGCTGCAACCAATCACACCACCAAGGTCGCCGTTCGATCAAATAGGCATGGATTTACTGGGGCCGTTTCCTCTGTCATCTGCCGGTAACAAATGGATAGTTGTAGCGACAGATTATCTAACGAGATACGCCGAGACAAGAGCCCTGCAACGAGCTACAGCTTCCGATGTTGCCCAGTTTTTCGTCGAACAGATCGTTCTTCGCCATGGCGCCCCGTCTTGCGTCATCACTGATCGCGGAACAGCTTTCACGGCTCAGCTCATTGACGATGTATTCAAGCTAAGCTTCACGAGCCATCGCAAGACGACGGCGTATCATCCGCAGACTAACGGCCTGACGGAACGACTTAACAAGACCATCGCCGATATGTTGTCCATGTATGTAGACGTTCAACACAAGACGTGGGATCAGGTCCTTCCATACGTAACATTCGCCTACAACACTGCCATCCAAGAAACGACACGATTCACACCGTTCCGTCTCGTCTATGGGCGTGAGGTCCAGACCATGTTGGACGCTATGTTGCCACACGATTACGACGGGTCGCTCGCACCTGACGCTGAGCAGCTTGCTCAGTTTGCCGAAGAAGCTCGACAGTTGGCACGCCTGCATATCACGCAACAACAAACTGCAGATGCACGCCGCTACAATCTTCGCCATCGACAGGTCGAATACCACCCAGGAGATCTAGTTTGGGTATGGACTCCGGTTCGCCGCCAAGGGTTGTCCGAAAAGCTCCTGAGTCGCTACTTTGGACCCTACAAAGTAGTGCGTCGCATCAGTGACGTGAATTATGAGGTGGTTCCATATGGAACCATGTCACCCCAGCGTCGAAAGCACTACCCAGAGATTGTTCACGTTGTACGGCTCAAGCCGTACTTCGTACGTTAGTGGGACCGTGCCTCAGCCTTGTTCTTTTGTTGTTGTTTTTTCTTGAGTGTGCCCACAGTGTGCATGTCTGCTTTACTTCCGCTTATCCACTACCATTCGCGCGAGCATCGGGGCGATGCTTTTTTTTTTTCAGTGGGGGAATAATGCCACCTGGCCATGAACTGCGGCGAGCACGAGCCCGCATCGAGGAGAAAAAGGAGGAAGAAGTTGTTGGGCTAGCGCGCTCTCGCCGAGGCTTTTGGTTCTTTTTGAATTGTGGTGTCCCTGACCTGCGCCTCTGTGACTACGCGGTATTCTTTACCTGAAGTCCCTCTTGTTCACGCGCGACAATATCATGAACTCGAGGTGGTTAAAGGTGGGAAGTAGACACGAAGAGCAAGCCGTAAAAACGTGTGCGTGTGCCACCTCTCGTTTAGTCCTTGAAATGTCCGCTGGATGGTGGTGTTTCTATATGGGGAATATATAATGAAAAGATGCGAGATGGTGGTACTTGGAGTGTTGAATAGATGGGCGAGCGGACACAAAGACGGATGCATGGACGGACGCACGGATGGCTGCACGGACGGATGGACGCATGGACGGACGCAGGGGTGGATGCATGGAAGAATGCAGGGACGGACGCCCGGATGGACGTGTGGACGCACGAACAGACGCATGCACGGATGGGCGGATGGACGCGCGGATGGTCACACAGACGGACGCATGGACGAACGGATGCTTCGCCCCACTCTCCATCATTCACTCCGTAGATATTCTGCCATTTTTTTTCTTCACTAGAACAACCGGGGATGCCCATCGGCTGTGAGAGGGCTCAATAACGCCGTGCTTCAACATGTCGTCAACTTGTTCGGCGATGATTTGATTCTCAGACGCTGACACACGATATGGACGCTGACGTAAAGGTGCGTGAATCCCAATGTAGATTCGACGAGACACACTGAAAGCACGGCCACAAGTTGCTTGCATGTGGTCGAAGCTTGTGTGGAGGTGCTCGAGGAGGAAGATAATGTCTGCACACTGCTGGGCCTTAAGGTTGTAGTAGATGCAGCGAGAGATTGTGTCCGTGAATGACGGCTCAGATGGCGAATTCCACTGAGAGAGCAGGAGTATAGAGGGGTAGGGCAGTGAGGAGTGGGAGGCAGAGGAGTGGGAGGCAGAGGCAGGGCCACTCGTACAGCCACTGGAATGCAGCACGCTCCCGGAGAGCAGGTGAGAGGGCGACGAGTCGGGAGACTGTGGGACCAAAACATTCCAAACCCCGGCATATTCTCTGCGGGGCTGCCGCAAAATATGCGTGAAATCGGTCAGTCACCTGTTCTTCATTATCCCAGTAAGTAACATGTTTGTGCAACGAGGCATTCGGCAGCCCTCGAGCTGCCACCCGTACAAAACAGCGGAACAGTGATTTCAAACATGGAGGAAAGAAAAACCTATGGTTTTAAACTACACATGGTTGCTACCATTACCGCCGCACACGCCGGCTGAAGAAAAATGCGGAGACTGTGACGTTCAAAGGCCACGTGATTCGTCGTACTGCGCCTACTCCGCTTTTCAGGCGAGAGCACTGCAAACTGCTCCTCGCTGCTCTCGGCGCAGCAAAAGCACTCTCGTTTTACCAATGGATGACAATGCTCCTGCACCTGTTCGACCACTGAACACGCCGGCTCCGAAGGGAGCACTTTCAGCGTGCTTTCTAGTGCTCCTGCTCTCCCAGTGGAATTCGCCAAGAGGATAATGCGGAGCAAGCAACGGCGTCAGTTGGAAGCGGAGTCGAATACTCCGGAACGGCCTGTGCACTCAAGAGATCAACACACCAGCAAGGCATAGGCACTCTCCACACAGTAATTCGGAAGGCGAGAAATACGAATTAGTTGCATAAATTTAACTTGATTTATCCTGAATAGTGAGAACGGCGAAAGGAATCGGGAAGCACTTGCGGTAGACAGTGGTTGTAAACGGTGTAAAAAGAACGGTGGAGCCAGTGGACGTCACAGGCAAGTTGTACTAGCACAGATGAGAAAGGGGAATTGATGTATCGGTGGCAACAAAAACTTTTGCAGTTGAAGGTGGCGAATCTACGGAAGCTTAGCCACATAACGTCGAGAATTCGACTTCGGCCCGAGCACAATCGATAACAGCATGATGAGTGAAGAGGAATTCCCAGCCAAGTATAGTGTCATGGGAACACTGTGGCAGCACAGCAAACTCGACGGCATAAATGACGTCTTGAATAAGACGCGGCGAAAGGGCGAAGTTGTTGGCGATTCGCTGTACTCAAAATGAAGTCGTGAAGAGGCCTTGTTACTTTTTTAGTCTACGACAAAGTTTCTCAGTCATTACAGACACTAGGACGCCAGTGTCGACCAATGCGAAAACAGGTATACCTTCAACGGAGACAGCGACAACATTAGAGACGAAAAACAAGGTCTTCTAAACTTCGAAAACTCCATAGTTCTCTCCTCCTGAACTGCGGCTCTTAGTATTGCTCAGGGACAGGACGAGGGCGACGTAGCATAGGGAAAACGGAACGGCACTGGGCTGAAGGCGGCCATTGTCTATTGAAGCTGCGACGATGGAGAAATGCGTCCATAGCGGCAGGCGAACCAGATGAAGCAGGCTCAGGTCGAGGTGAAAAATCGTAAGCGCTGTACCGGACGTCGTCACGCAGAAGAAACTCACGCCTTTGAGAAAACCGCGCTACGTGGCCAGAAAAACCACAGGCAAAGCATATATGGTGGTTGTCTGGAGTACGCCATGGGTTCCAAGTGCGTGGTGTTGGTCGGGCGAACGGGCGGGCAGCCGGATGCACAGATTCAGGTGGTGCGGCATAGGGGTGCGTGGAGACGTAGTTGTTCGCGGCAGGCAAACGTCGTGGTGTGGTCAGTGCATTGGTGTAAAAGTTGAAGCGGTATGAGCCTTTGGACAGAAGATGAAGAAGCACGAGAGCCGCGGCAGGAAAGAAAAGGAGGATGAAGTGAAAAATAAAGCAGATTAAGATGGACGCCAGTTCCATACTGAAGCTTTAATGCTGTTCCGTTATTTTAAGTAGGAACACTACATTATTTTGGCGCAGCCGGCCATCGAAGCCATCATGTGGGTGACGTTCTTCATAGACGAGACCTCCGAGGAGATCATCTTTTCGAAGTACCAAGTTCAAGACGAAGCAGCGGTAGACCTACCTCGTGAGCTCAGCTCGGAAGAACTCGTGAACCTGGTTGTGGAAAAGGCAGCCGTAGACACTACTGAACTACGACGGAAAGGTGCTGTGAAAGTGAACTTGCGTGTGGCAACCTTCAACGACCTAGTTCTTGAACCAGTGCGTCGACAACACTCAGGATCACGATCTTCGACGGAAGAGGTGAGCCTCGTTTTAAAAGCTTTTCAGCTGCAACAGGAACAGATGGTTCAACAAAACCAAATAATGACATCTCTTATAAGCTCTCTGAATGCTGAGAGACCGACACCTAAATTCGTAGAACCTGATGCTTTCGACGGTGTGTCTTCAAATCCAGAAAGTTGGCTTGATTTCTACGAATATGCCGCTGAAAAACAAGTGGCTCTCTGATGAGGCTAAAATCACCAACATGCGCGTTTACTTGAGAGGTGTTGCGCGAAAGTGGTATGAAACATGCATTCTGGAAGACAGTGACGACTCTTGGAGCCAGTGGAGGAAAAAGTTTTTGACTGCATTCCGAAGCAATCCAGTAGAAAGATGGAACACGGCGCTTAATTTCAAGTCTGAGCAAAGTTGCCTTGTCGAGTACTTCTTTGAGAAACGCCGTCTTTTAAAGCTGGCGGAGCCTTTGCTTCCATCTACGGCCGTAGTTGCCTTAATAATGCATGGATTGCACACTAACGTGTTGAAGCAAGTGCAAATACTGTCACCAAAGACTCTAGATGACCTCCTCGCGTGTCTTCAGAACATACCATCAGCTTCGGAAACAAGCATAACCGCCGAGTCAAGCAGCTGTTTCAGTCGGAGTAAAGCGGACTGGTCAAGCCGCGCTCAGCGAGAACCGAGCCACCTCGCAACTCGCACAGATAACTTGCCCTGGCGTGTTCCAAGATGTCGAGTGAATAATATCGACACTGAAGCTCAGGAGTATTCGACAGAAAAAAACTAATAAACGAGGGTGATCAGTCCCACCCGATGACTCCAAATGAGACTGTTTATTTAAGTTGCTCTAGCCTACTTCACATTCCCGTCAAAGTAGGAAACAAACATATGATGGCTCTGGTAGACAGCGGTGCTTCTGTGTCCATTATAAATGCCAAGCTGGTGGATGCAAATCGCTTGCATAGTGGAAGAATCCTACGAGTACAAGGCTATGATGGAAAAGTAACGTTGCATGATCAGTGGGCCTTTGTAAACATCGAGTTCCAGGGTCAGCAAATAGAGAGCGAAGTGTTGGTGATAGAGGGGGTAACGTACGACTTTTTGCTATCAAGACCAGATATAAAGAAACTAAAGATCAACGTGTACTGGGACGATGTGGTTCTAGTCGAAGGAGTAGCAAGGAACGAGACAAATCAGGGTAGACAAGATAATCTACGAGTTGTCAAGTGCGCGGAGGATATCGCAACGACCTACCCTGAACTTGTATGCATAGGAAGCTATCCTCAGGCGATGAAGTCCACAAGGTTCCTTTCGAACTCGCTGACAAGACCGTCATCCGAAAAGCACCTTACAATATGTCAAGAGAGCGAAAGATGTGGCTCAAGAAAGAGTTGCAGGAGATGCTAGATGCTGATATCATACGACCTTCGGTATCACCCTTCGCTTCTCCCATAACGATCGCACCGAAAGAAGACGGAACCTTCAGATTATGCACCGACTACAGGGTTCTCAATCGTCAGACAGAACTCATACCATTTCCTATGCCGAAGATCGACACAATTATAGATGAGACCGGGGGTTGCCGACATTTTTCCCGCATCGATTTATGCAAAGGTTTCTGGCAGATCCCACTAACCGAAGAAACAAAAATGTACACCGCTTTTATCACGCCATTCGATCTCTACGAATACAACCGGCTTCCTTTCGGTTGGAAAAACTCGCCAGCGTGGTTCCAGAAGATCATGAACGACGTCCTAAAGCCATTCCTTGGTGTTTTTTGTAATGTGTACATAGACGACATTATAGTCTTCTCCAAAACAGAGGCTGAGCATCAGGACCATCTGTCTCAGGTGTTAAACGCCTTGAGCTTGGCACATCTCAAGGTTAATTTTAAGAAGAGTGCATTCTTTCAACAAAAAGTTGTGTTTCTTGGAAGAGTCTTCGATGGGAACACCAAAAGCACAAAACAAGAGTCCGTCGAGAAGATCTCCCAGTTGAAGAAACCATATGACGTCCATTCACTGCGTGTGTTTTTGGGATTGGCAGGACATTTCCGATCTTTCATAAAGGACTTTGCTGTCAAAACTAGATGCCTCACGCGCTTAACGCAGAAAGAAGTTCCCTTTGAATGGAGTGACGAATGTGAGAGAGTCTACCGTGACTTGGTGCACAGAATTTCTTCTGACCCAGTTCTGCGTATACCAGACTTCACTTTACCCTTTGAATTGAACACTGACGCCTCACATTATGGGACTGGTGCAGTGTTGTATCAAAAATGTATTGAAGCATCTGGCCGAGAAAAGCGACACGTAGTAGGTTACTACAGTTACACTTTCAAGCCGTCTGAAACAAACTACACTACTACGGAAAAGGAAGCACTGGCGGTTCTGAAGGCCGTTGACTACTTCCGCACGTACCTGGAAGGTACGAAGTTCACTTTGTTCACCGATCACCAGGCACTCACTCATCTCTTGAATATGACCCAAACTAAAGGGCGTATCGCCAGATGGGTGAATTACTTGCAGCAATTTGACTTCACCATCTCGCACCGACCAGGACCGCTTTTAACCGATGCAGATGCTCTATCAAGATTGATGGTACAAAACAACACAGATAAATCTGAAGAAATCAATGAAGTGAAGCTGTGGGAAGGCTCAGAACAACTGGTTTTTACTGAAGGTCGGTATCAAGTCCCACCAACTCTTGTTTCCAAAGTGCTTTACTTGTACCACGATAGCCCAGAATCTGGAGGACACGACGGCTTTTGGCGTACCTACAACAAGTTGGTCAAGAGGTTTACGTGGCCTCACATGAAGAAAGACGTCAGTCAGTACGTTCGTTCATGCCATGTGTGTCAAGTACACAAAGTCAAGTATAAACAGCCTACGGACACCATGATACTACCTTGCCACTCGAACGTGCCTTTTGAAGTAGTTCACCTGGATTTCGCCGAACTTAGCAAGAAACGGGAAGGAGTCAGAAAAACGCAAGCTTTTCTGCTGGCCATAGATGAATGCACCAGGATGGTCGCGGCACGAGCAGGAAAAGAAGATGCAAATAGCGTCATAACCCTTCTCGAAAGAGACATGTTTAGAACTACGCGGACAATCGTATGCGATAACGGCCCCGCGTTCAAGAGTGAAAAGCTAGTAAGATGGGCTCGAGATCACAATGTATCGATCAAGTTCTGTGCGCCATACCATCCTGCGGCGAATGGGCTTGCAGAACGTGCCATACGGGACGTGAAACAATACATCAAGATGTACGATAGTTTTCCTGGGGGATGGAAATGTTCTTTAGAAGCAGCCGTAAAACATCATAACCGATCCTACACAAGTGGCTTGGGGTGCAGTCCACAGTACGCTTCTACAGGAGAGACCCCTATTCTGCAGGCAGACCGTGAGTTGGGACTCTTGGAAAACCTCAAGATTGTCGAGGAGAGGCAACAAAAATCACAGGAGGAGAGGTACCGAAAACGAATGAAAAAGAATTTCGACAAGAGGCATCGAGCAGACATGCCAAACATTCAAGTCACCGACCTCGTACTAGTGAGAAAAGGAATAAGAGATTCCAGTGCCAAATTTTATGGGCCTTACTCTGTGACCAAGACAGCCACCCAGAACGGAATTTTGAAGACTGTCTGGTACACTGGTGAACGTGGATCTGTTGAATGTGCTTCAATTGGGAATGTCTTCAAGTATTACCCCAGGAGGGGTAATTAAAAGAAAGCGGGAAGGGTGAAGCGGTATGAGCCTTTGGACAGAAGATGAAGAAGCACGAGAGCCGCGGCAGGAAAGAAAAGGAGGATGAAGTGAAAAATAAAGCAGATTAAGATGGACGCCAGTTCCATACTGAAGCTTTAATGCTGTTCCGTTATTTTAAGTAGGAACACTACAAAAGTCACAGCTGGTACATTGGCGACGGGTAGCACCTCGGACACTTGCTCCCGAACGACTCGCTGTATCTGTATCGGCAAGGTAGATGGTGCACCGTCAACGGTATACAGCACATTGGACAGCTGGCGTGTGACCTCTTCGCGTACAAACTGCTCGATCTCGAGGAGCAAGGCATTATGGTCGTCCGACGTTAAAGCGGAAATCGTTGCGCACGACGCACTGGCGCGAAGAGTAAATTCACGCTGTTTCCAGAGCTTCGTCGTAACTTTGACAATGTTGAATTACGTCCGCAACCGTTTGAGGGCTCTTAGGGACGAACATCTGAAGTGCGTCGTCAGTAACACCTTTCAAGATGTGCTTGATCGCCTCGGCTTCCATCACGGCCGGGTTGACACGCCAGTAAAAGTCGGGCGAATCTTCAATGTAGCTTGTGTAGTTCTCACCACTTTGCAGGGCACGAGCACGCAAGCGTTGTTCAGCACGTAGCTTGCGAACCGCTGGACGGCCGAACAAATCCACGAACGCCGTTCTGAAGGCTGACCAGATGTGAAGGTCCCTCTCGTGGTTGCGGTATCACAAACTGGCGACGTCGGTTAAATATAATTGGACGACAGTGAGCTTGTGCGTATCATCCCATTTGTTGTGCTTGCTCACCCGGTCGTATTTGTTTAGCCAATCTTCCACGTCTTCGTCATCAGTGCCACTGAAGGTAGGCGCGGGTTACGCAGCTTGATGGGGCTGGGACAGACAGGAGCCGGAAGAGTTAGAGCCGAGGCAGCAGCCTGCTGATCTTCATCCGTGCACATCGTAGCAACAAGAGGCAGCGCACGGTTTCGAAGTTTCAGGATTACCGGTACCCAGCACCTCCATCAATTAAAATAAGGCGTTTGGAAACAGCACTTATTTATCCGACAAAATAGCAGCCTCTTGAACTGGCGTCGTAATGGCGGATTCAGGCTAAACGCCGAAAGAGCGAAACGTCATCTTCTTTTCGTCCTGGCAAGTACCCGCTGCCTCCTCGAGTAGCATTCATCTTCTTCACTACACTTTATACATGTTTGTGCGTGCGTTATGTCTGCGTGTATACGTACGTGCAAAATTTTTATAGGGGGCATGTTGAACTCCCGGTCCCCCTTGGGTTCGCCCATGCAATGTCTGTTCTCGCCGTTCCTGGTTAGATACGAATTGCCAATCAGTGTGAACCTTACACTGCATGCGATATACTCGAGCGTCAACGTAAGGCACGATAGCGGTAGGCACCATCACACAAATCACTTAAAGGGGAAGCTCGCCACCTTAGACAAATTCAGATTAACACCCATCCAGATTAGGAAATGTTGCACAACATAAATCCCAGTACATATGCGAACAAACGTCCGTAGTGCGAGTCGAGACCGACAGTGCAACACGTCACTTGTGAATGCCCGAACAAGCCTAAGGAGGTACAGTCGTCTTTGATGGTTTGATGAATATGACGTGCTGGTCATAATATGAATAATGTTACAATCTCGTCGCGTACGTCGTCAAACACTTTCTAAAAATCAGTGGCATGTATCCGGGGGCGGGTATCTGCCACCGGTATGAGAGTGTACCAGTGGCACGTACTCGCCCCTGGTGATACAGTGCCACCGGTGATGGGCATTTTATAGCTACGCACGAACTGCGAGAACACACATGAGTAACTTGACGTTTGAGCGTTAAGAAAATGTTGCCATAATCGGCGTTGGCCGGACGAATGCAAACAATAAATTTCGGTGTCCCACCAGAAATCGAACCATATAGCATTCTGCGTGGCAATCAAGTATTCTACTCCAGAGCCACGCCAGGCCTCGGACACATTTTTCAAATAGGCCCTAATGTTCGTGTAATGTCAATTGCGGTTGGAGTACTGGCTATGCGATTTTATGAACATTACATATGTACTCCCATGATACCGCCGTCATGTCGGGTTAGCGTAAATTGTAGTTAGGCGCCATCCGCTCAAGTGAATTTGCGTAGCAGTGTTGAGGACTACCATCCTCGCGCGCACCAGCGCAAACACCAGCGCTTCATATCAGATTGCCACTTGTGGCGTTGATAGTATCCATGTTTTTGATTGGCATCATTACGCAACTATAAACAACTGCTAATATGTGTGTACGTGGATTGGTACATACATTTAGCTCCACTTCATAACGTCTCGCTCAATAAAAAAAAATAAACACATCCCCCTTTCATCCGCATGGTTCGAATAACATCGATTCCCAAGGTACGTGGGATCTGCTGAACTTTTATTTTTTTCATACATAAAGGTTTCCTGATCATCATTATATAAATTGTCAATAACTTGTGGCGTATATTCACATACGGTGGCCCACTGTGTACGGGTATGTGCCGCACGTGTCAGGAGGAAAAAGTTTGACAACGCATGCGACAAAATTTCCATGTTATTCATGTCATAGGCGATCTCGAGAGCACCTAGACATGAGTGGCTAGATAGATACGTTGTAGAAAACGCTCAAAGTGCCTGTAGTGCGTTAAGAAAGGATCCGCATAAAAACAAACAAACAAAAAACTACCATATTGGCTTTAGCAGCTCTTTTTGTCTTTCGGTGCAGAACTCGCCTGGAGAGATCCTCTTCGAGAAGATTGTGTTTCACTGCAAGTCATGGTGCAAGCGCAGCTGGAAGCGATTATGGGTGCGTTTTCATTACTCTTGTGTTATTTCTGCGATGTTGCTCTGTGTTGAAATAACATGGTATGCGTGCATTGGCTTGCATAATTATGTGGAAACGACGCAAAAAACCAGCACGAGTGGCAATGAACAATTTAGTACTGAGACTTTTCAGGGTGCTGGCTTAATTAATGTCCTCGCACTTGACTTTTGTTATATACACCACACCGTAGGAGCTGTAAGAAAGTCACATGTTTCGCTCTAAAAAGGGGAACATATAAAGAGGCCATGCTACACTTCTTGAGAATTGTCACGAAACGCTGCTTATTCCTTTTAATCGAGGCCCCTGAGAACATGTGTGCCAAACATTATAGCGCAGCTCGCGGCCAGGAATTTACAAATAATTTTGAAAGTCGCCTACAAATCACTGGTTTTTCTCTCTTCAAGTGATGCCATAAACCGAAATGACCGCGTCAGTAACCCAAAGTCCATGGCCGTTGGCCGATTTTTAACAACGTCAGCTGCACAGTTACAGCGGCGGCCGCAGGATGGCGCGATGTGCCTTTGCTGCGCGCTGGCAGTCGTAGTTAGAGTAAGCTCAGGGTCACGACGCGCGCTGATTACGCTCGTAGCGCCTTGACCACGGGTCACTCTCCTGCGTAGCTTTCAGCGTGCTTACTGGTGCATATGCAAGGAGAAAGCGCTCGTAAGCGTGCGACAAATTCCTTCCACTCGGCTCAGTTTTTCTCAGATTCTAGAAAAAATTGCAGGTGATTCTTGAGCTGTTAAGTTCTTTAAGTGTAGTAATTCGTTGTTTACTTGAAGACGTGTTGCAGGAGCCCTTTTAAGAGCCATCGACACCAATAGCAACTTTCAGTGTTGCGACTGAATATCTCGTATCAGCTGTGCGCGGGTGCGAGAACCTGGCTCCAGAGAAGCCGCCTGAGGTTTGCTGTTCTTATTGCACTTCATATCCACGTCGTGGGAATACCAAATTGCACATGTACCGGCAATACGTGTGAAGCGGGAATAGAGTACCAAATGCCCCCATTTCTCGCTTCAGAATTCCCCAGCTCTAAACTCACTACCACGCTACTTACCGCGGGTCTCCTCCCCCCCCCCCCCCTCAGAATCCTGGTCATGCCGCGGCGGATAATGAATGGTACATTGCGGTTTCGTGTACCTCGGCCGCACTCTGGATCACAGACCAAGCGTGGTACTTGACTGAGAGCCGCAACATCCTACCTTTCGTGAAATTGAGCACTACTTCCCTCTTTCTCTGTCTCACTACCACTACTCGGTAATTATGCATGACTGATAATCACAATGTCGGCACGAGGCTCTGGTTGAGCATGACTAGTTCAACTGCGATTGTTATGAAATGATCATATATGCAACAAAAAATGTTTTTCACGGTACATAACTACCAGTATTGTCTCTGAAAATCCACTGAATATTTCGACTGAAAGACAATCACGCCTAAATGTCATGTTTTGTTGTATACAAATGAGTGCTGACGTAAGTGGCATAGATCTCAAGAGATTATAGCCCATGTGTCAGAGAGTAATCCGTATATTTTTCGTGTTACGAAAGTGAATATTTGGAGAAGTGCGTGGAGGCTTACCAGTTTAAAAAAAGTTTTCCAGCAATTTGCGTTTTACTTCTTCTAACTACACGCGTCAGAAAATTTGAGTTTGAGGTTAATTTTTTTTCAAACATTTGTAACAGCCTAACGTAAGTGACAGGTGAAACTAATATTCTGAATATATTTTATTATGATCACTAGAGATTGCACATTAAATGCGGCGATTTTTTTAAACAATGTTCTCCAGACGTTTGTAACAACCTAACGTAAGTGACAGGTGAAACTAATATTCTCCATATATACATATTTTATGATCACTAGAGATTGCACATTGAATGCGGCGATTTTTTTGAACTTTTGTTCGCAGTGATAATTTATTTTTGTGCGATTCGCAGCAACCCTTCGTCAATGGGACCCAGACACTTCCCATCACAGAGAAGTAAGTGCGCTAAGTAAATAAGTAAGTAAAAAGAAACATAGTAAAGATCCTGTAAAAGCACCCTAACATACAAGCTTCTGTATTTTACTTGTCGTTACACGAAATGTCAGCACGCTCTTGTTAGTGAGGCACGTATGCCTGTCGCGTGTTTTCTCGCGCCTCTCTTCTTCACAACCAGTACGCACGTCTGCTCACACGCAGGGGCCCTGGCTGGGCGAGAAACGCTTGGCGCGCGGCGCAGCGCCGAGCCCAAGCCCTGACGGGACACCGCGCGTTCCGTCTCCTCGTGGCCCTCCTCATTGTGCTCAGCAGCATCGTGCTGGTGAGGAGCCAGTAGTTTTTCTGGCCTATTCTAGAATTAGACTACAAAGGAAAGTGTTTTTGAAGTTATTGAAAGTTGACCCAGGGCTCAGAGTGATCAAAGGGCCTTAAGGTAGAGGGGTGGGCGAGTTGGATTTGATGCGTCTCGTGTAAAATCAGCGCATCTTGTATTAATCGGCGACAGAGTACAGAGTGTTTCGTCCTATTTGCCCTGATTTTGCACAATGCAAAGGGATACACATTAGTTCTAACAAGGAAACAAATACTCGAGAAAGAAGTAGGAAGAAAAAACTCCCAAGCATTTCCCCGAGGGTGAACATGATTAAGTGCGAATACACAGGGTGATGCTATGAGGGGTATTTATTAATTCGCACTATTATATTTATTATTCACACTATGGTGCCTTTATGATGTAATGGTTCCTGGGAATCGCAATTTGATCACACGGGGGAGTTTACGTTAACTCACCGGCGAATGCCAACGGATTTTAACTTTACTCCCCCTCACGACCCGCTCTCGACGGGAGACTGAGAGAGAAGGCGGGCGCGCGCAGCTGCAGCGAGCGAGGAGAGCGGAGGAGCGAGCGAAGGGGGAGGGGGTATAAGGCGCGTTACTGACACAGATATCAGCGTCGCATCCGTGGCTTATTCGGTAGAGCGTCGCGCTGCGGCCCGCCAAGTCCTCTTTTAAGTGTGAATACACTTTATGAGCGACCCCAAACCATTAACCGCCGTCGGCGGCGTCCGCAGTCTTCTCTCTATCTTTAAAAGAAAGAGGACTTGGCGGGCCGCAGCGCGACGCTCTACCGAATAAGCCACGGACGCGACGCTGATATCTGTGTCAGTAACGCGCCTTATACCCCCTCCCCCTTCGCTCGCTCCTCCGCTCTCCTCGCTCGCTGCAGCTGCGCGCGCACCCCTCTCTCTCGCGCGCCCGCCTTCTCTCTCAGTCTCCCGTCGAGAGCGGGTCGTGAGGTGGAGTAAAGTTAAAATCCGTTGGCATTCGCCAGTGAGTTAACGTAAACTCCCCCGTGTGATCAAATTGCCATTCCCAGGAACCGTTACATCATAAAGGCACCATAGTGTGATTAATAAACATAATAGTGCGAATTACTAAATACCCCTCATAGCATCATCCCGTGTATTCGCACTTAACCATGTTCACCCTCGTGGAAATGCTTGGGAGTTTTCTTTTAAAGATAGAGAGAAGACTGCGGACGCCGCCGACAGCGGTGGATGGTTTGGGGTCGCTTATAAAGTGTATTCACACTTAAAAAAAGTGGCCGCGTAACTGCTTCGCTGCAAATGCCGAAAGACGATAATCTTCTGCCGGCCGCACTACATTAGTCCCGGTTTCCTCAGTGGCCACCCGTGACGCTTTTCTCGTACCGCTTTCGTCCTGCCAGGTGGCAGCAACATATCGTCGGCAAAGGGCTTTCTCTGGCTTAGCGTCGCATTTTCAGCGTAGCGTAAGAAATACTTTAACTTTTATGAATATGCATCTATGCATTTTGTAGTAAAGAAACACACTGCTGAATGCGCATTGACGTTGCGCCTCAGATTTGCGTTATATTTGCTTTTTTGATCGACAATGTTGATATAAATACAGCCTCAGTTCAACATGGCTGGACGTTCCGCCAGTGCTTAAACTTTGGCCGGCTAGCTGAATAATGGCAGTAATGTGACAGACATACAGGCAGACAGACGAAAAATGCTGCATTCAAATAAACTAAGAAAGGCTGCCTTCAATATTGTGTTTAAAAGCCGAGCGCTTTTTGCCTTCTACCTCGGCATTCGTGCTTCTTCGTACTCTTCTCGTGTCTTCATTTCCTAGATTGCACTACTTTGCTAGTTTCCCTTTGATGTCAACCAACTTGCCCAGCAACGTTTCTAGTTTAGTAATAACAGAATTTGAATTCTGCGTATCTATTGCGTGCATGGTCTAGTGACTGATTGGTTAACTTTATTCACTATGTAAAAGGGTCAGTGATGTTAAAAAGCGTCGGCATATTGTGCACAGTGTTCGATCTTTGATCATTCTGGGAGAGACACAATGTAGCAACGTGAGATATTGGGCTAGTTAGTTAGAGAGGAGACACGAAATGAAGTGGACAACAGAAACGCAAGCGTCGCCTTAGCCGTTGCGCTTGTATTGTCCACTTCGTTTTGTTTCTTCCCTCTAACTTTTTACTTCATAGTAACTGTAGCACAGCCTTTTTATCAGACACAGTGTAAATGTAAGATGTACAAGGAAGGTAGGAAAGTTAAATATATTATGTGTCCAGTTTTCTATCCTACGCAATTACATATCTAGAATGGCTGCAAACTGCCTCGCGTGGACAATTGGCGGTTGTATATAGTAAAAAATTTGGTATTTCAACAAGATGTCCTTTTAAAATTAACTTTGTACAAAATTATCAGACTAAATTTGATTGATTTGACTTAATGTTGTATCGTTTGGATTGCCGTAGTGAGAGTTGCATGTGCATGGGTGGACGCAGTGCCTGGAAGGTGGCCCTAGACCGGCCATGGTGCGCGGACGACTGGAGCTGGCGAGTGCGCTGTTCACCGTGCTGCTTAGCGTGGACGTCGCCCTGGTGCTCGTGGCCAAGGGCCCGCATGCCTACTTCTCGTCCGGATGGCACCTGCTTGACTTCATCGTGCAGTCGGTATGCGTCTAGTTCATAAGATTATAGCGCGCACCGCCCTGTACTCGAGCCTCCTTCAAAGCATGGTCGTTCGTAAGGCACTTGTTTGGCAGCCCACACTGCGGTATCGACCTGAAATTAAGGCGGAACCCTCATAATGCTCACGAGTCGGGAGACATCGCGCGTTTTGGCGAGCCGGACGATACTTCACGAGACCTCGTAAGCGAATTGTCCAAGAAGAAAAGTAATAAAAGTGCGTTGAAAGTTACGTGCTGCTCTTGCGAACGAATGTGTGTCCGTCGGCGTACCAAATGTCGCGCGACCTGAATGCCATAGTACGTCATCAATGACGTCATCGCGTGAGATACTTATGACGTCACAAATAGCGGAAATTCGTGGCATCATTATGACATATGATGATGTTCACATTCAAAAGTAGGCGTATTTCGGACGATTCATCGTGCAATACCCATATGTCCAACGTCGTTCACTTTTACCGATGTCAGAGGCTCGGGGGAGGGTTGTGGTTCAATGCAATCGACTTTGATGGAAAAGAAGATTGAAAAAGAAGTCTTAGGCGTATGCGCAAGCGGCCGTGTGATATACTCATTTCAGCCACACTGATAACAGCTTTCATAGAGTGATGAATTCGTGCCTTCGTTGTAGGCTGGTGGCTACGTATAGGATAGCAATAATTAGCGGAGACAAAAACTGTCGATTCATGGTTTCGCAGACGTCGCTTCTCTACGAGGTTTTCGACGTGATCGGCGTTCAAGGCTCGGTGATCAACGTGCTGCGCGCCACCAGGGCTCTGAGACCCGTGCGAATCGTCTCTCTGCTGCCGGGGATGAAGGTGCGATTTATTGCGTTTCTGTCAAAGGTCAGAGAATCGATAATCCGCTTATCGCTGATTCCGAACACCCGATTTTCCTTTCCGTGCTGCTGTGAGATCAGTTTACTCAGGAGCTGTTGCAATACTTATAAATAATTAATTATTTAACCGACAGATGCGATGTAGAGAGCTATTTCATAATCACTGCAACAGTTTTGAGAAGCTGAATGCGTATAATACGTTCGATGTAAGTAAGAACCAAGTATACAGCTTCAAAAATAAGTTCAATGTTAGAACCAAGTACACCTTTATAAATACTGAGCTCCAAACAGAATGTAATTCACTATAGCCAGATGTAATACAGTGTGAGGTTGACCCCACGTCACAGCTGCTAAAGCGAGTCTCTTAGGTTGCGATACTCAGTGTTTACGGTTCAATTTACACATAGAGATCAACTCTTGCTATCCTGGACCATAAGTGCGCGCACTGAAAGTACAACCAAGCGTTCGTAACGCCTGCAAATAGTCTTTCAAGTATGCAAATTAGGCGTAAGAAAAGAGTGCCCGTGGAAAGACGAGAGTTCCGTGCAGCTGCTGGTGGACGCGCTGGCCTCTTCGGTGCCCTCTATCGGCAACGTGCTCGTGGTGTGCGCCTTCATCTGGATCATCTTCGGCGTGGTGGGCGTGAGCGTGTTCGCGGGTCGCCTGTGGCACTGCGTCGACGCCAGGGGCCAGTCGCTCGACCCTGGCCTAGTGCCCGACCGCGCCACCTGCCACATGCTGGGCTACTCGTGGACCAACGAGAACGTGCAGTTCGACAACCTGGGCGAGGCATCGCTTGCGCTCCTCCAGGTGCGTCTTTCCGCACAGATGGATCCGGCTATACACGCTTAAGGAGACACCGACGAGAAATAGTGAACGATTCCAATCGGAATGAACAATTTTGTAGCTCAGTCAGCGACTACCTTGGTAAATGCAAGTGTTGTTGTTCCGTTATTACAACTCGTACTGTGCATGCGTGCTCTACATATGCTGCCGAACCTGTAGGCCGAAGAAGTTGCGGTCGCTTGTGTACGAAGAATTTACAGAAGCGCAATGCGCTGAGGCGGCTTGTCTTTCCTCCTCCAGAGGTAAGCGATTTATTCTAATTTTGTGTAGAAAATTTCAACTTTGGCTTTTGGGCACTATCCTATACCTGTTGAAATAGTTTCTCAAGTAACAAAGCAGTAGTTTTTCAAGTATTGCGACAAAAATAGTGAGCAATTGTTAAATAATTTAATCACCAAATATTTCAAACTAGAAAGTGCGTGAAATTTGTTTTCATATTTTGGGGCTATCATTGTTATGCTCATCTCAAAGTTGTAAAAGCAATGGTTTACATTGAACAGAGATAATTCCTCATTGAACGGGTCCCGCCCTACAATAGGCGGCTCTAAAGCGAGGTAAGGTTAGTCACATCGCGAAAGAGAAGCGCAGACGGTGACGCAAGCCTTTTTGACGCTCTAGCAGGTCATATCCGCCAAGTCAATGATTTTGACAACTTCTGCAGACCCCCAGTTAGTCTCACATTGGTAAAAATGCACTATAGCACAATATAGATGAACCAAAGACTGAACTTGGGAAGTGTTGCTAGCATTTACCGACTCACGCCGGCCAAAATTAACGGCCAAGAGCTCTACAAAAACGCACCATGTAGCCACTGCGGCGGAGTACACCTTGCCATGGGAAACAATCGGTAGTAAACGTTTACTTTATCGTCGAAGGTGGGTTCACTGTAGAGCCAGGTATAATTTTCCAATACCTCACTTGCAGCAATACTAATTTGCTGAAAGTCGAGGGGAAAACGTCAGTAGTGGTTGTATTGCTTTTGTATGTCTATAGTACCATTTCACTCCCCTGATTCCCCAGCTGTGGCGGCTGCATTTCCGATGGAGGCGGAAATGTTGTAGGCCCGTGTGCTCAGATTTGGGTGCACGTTAAAGAACCCGAGGAGGTAGAAATTTCCGTAGCCCTCCATTACGGTGCCTCTCAAATCATATGGTGGTTTTGGGACGTTAAACCCCACATATCAATCCCATCAAATCTCCCCTGATTCGCCAAGCTGAAATTGCTGCCATATGAAGTGCCCACCGTCAATCTGCGCAGGTGGCGACCTTCGAGGGCTGGATCGAAGTCATCGAGAATGTGTTAGACATCGAGGGCGTCGACCTGCAGCCACGGCTAGAGGCCAATCCCTGGTCGCTTATCTATTTCGCCATATTCCTCGTAATCGGCGCCTTCCTGGTGTTCAACCTGTTCGTCGGCGTCGTCATCGACAACTTCTACGCCAAGAAGCGACAGGCTAGTAGTGTTTCGCCGAGCTACCGTTTGTGCATGCGCGCTGCTTTCAGCATCGGATCACTCGGTGCAGTCCTCCGCTTAACGTCTCCCGTCGTGTGCGCATGCGCGTAGTTGGAGGAGGACTATTCGGAGCCTACGGCGAGCGAGGGCCAGCGCCGGTACGCTCGGTCACTCCGCCGCCTGCTCGCCCAGAGGCCCGTCAGCCTAGTTGCCAGGCCGGCCGGCAGGTGTCGGGGCTTTCTTTACGACGTGGCCGCCAGCAAGGAGTGAGTGAGACACCGTATTTCGGTCATACACCGAAACCGAAACTATAGAAGGCAAGTTGCATATGCATTATAAGACACGTCTGCTACACCGAGAAGCGTAAAACTTGCCAGCAAGCAGGGAAACCAATCAATAAAACAGTCAATCTATCGGCCCCGCTTGCCGTACTGTTGCCTTACTGTCAGGTTCACGTGGGCGCAGACTGGCGGTGGCGTCTGCGGTGCTTGCCCTGCTGAACGGCATGCTGCTGGCCTCGGAGCGCTACGAGTGGAACGGGCGGCAGCGGGCGGCGCTGGGTCGGGCACACCTCGTCTTCCTGGTGGGACACGCCGGAGAGCTTCTGCTGCGCGCCGCCGCCACTGGCACCGCCTTCTTCGCCGTCAAATGGAACCAGTTCGAGCTGTGCGCGCTTGCCCTGTCCCTGCTCGGTCAGTGGCTCGTATTCCTCGATCGCGTAATTTTTAAGCGACGCTTCTCTCGCGCAACTCCTCCCCGGGATTTTGTGATCGTAGCTCAGCTGTTGTACATGATGACACTGAGGGTACATGGCGGTACTCGGAAGCACGAAACAAGCAAGATAATCTAGACAATACGAGTGATCTATAGAGTACTCGTCTGGTTAGATGGAGGTGGCAAGTTCGAATTTCAGTGGGTGAAGTTTTTTTTAAAACTTTTTTAAAACTAATGTCTCTAGCCTCGATCTCACTCTAGTGACAATTAGTCTGTGCCGTAAACTAATCTTCGGCGACGCCACCACCGGTCCCTAGTCCCGCTTTTATGCCTATAACTTTTATTACACACTAACAGTCAAGATTTAAGGTACGCACTTATGATTTTACGTTCATTTCCGGTTTCCACTACAAATATGTATTGTTTCCCTTCTACACTTCGCTTATATTTACGGACTAACTATAGAAAAGGCCTCTGGAGAATTTCGCAGAAACGGTCGTCGACGTCATGGACATTGTACCCTGTTACAAAAAGTGTTCAGAAGAAAACCAGAAAGACTGCGCATCAGAACATTAAGTGAAAAGTGATGGGGCAAAGAGGCTTTGCTTTATTTACGTAGATTTCAGCGTGACGCGTCGAATATGCTGCAACTATTTTTATAGTTATTTATACAATAATGCTGGTTGAAATATACACCAAACCACATTTTCTAATATATAACAGGCAAAAGAAAAGCAGCATAATGGAGAAAACCATTAAGTGACAGAGAGAGAGAGAGAGAAAGAAAAAAATTGCCCGCAGCTTCCCTCGGGGGAACACTGAGGAGGATGCGGGGCATATAATTGGTTAACGGGGTGTTAAAGTGTGACTTACTTGGGTCGATGGCTAAATTAGTTAACGTGGTTGTGAAATGGGGTGTTAAATTGCGACTTATTTGGGTCGATGGCTAAATTGGTTAACGTGGTTGTAGGAGGGGGTCTTAAATGAGTGAACACGTACACACGTATGCGAAAGGACGGCGCTGGTCGAAGGGACGTCGATCATTGTGTTTGTGGATTCGTTGGAATTCATTTCACCGCGACCTTGGACGTCGACGCGCCGTACAAACCAACCGACGAGCGGCAACTGAGCGAGCGAGCGCCGACCTTGAGTATATATACAGCGCGACGGCGCATGCACTGTCAGCTGTTGAATGTTCTCGAAGGAGAAGCGCGCGCGCGGCACAGATGGCGACGGCGCGACGGCGCATGCGCTGTCAGCTGTCGAATGTTATCGAAGGAGAAGCGCGCGCGGCACAGATGGTGGGCGACGGCGCGACGGCGCATGCGCGCGCGTCAGCTGTCGAATGTTCGAGAAGCGGTGCGGAGGGCGCGGACGGCGCGGACGGCGCACTACAAGGCGCGAGTATAAGATGCTTCCGCATCTAAAAAAAAGCGCTCTCAAGTGCAAGCAGCCAGCACCGACATTGATATATACATGATCTCGAATATGCTATACAGAGTCAAGTAAATTTTGAGGTGAACAGTTCAGTCGAGCACGGTTCCTGGAACGTATACGAAAGTTTCAAATGTTTTGTCCTGGTAACGTATTGCGTTTGGGATTGTGTGAATATTACCTGGAAGAAGCAGAAGATAAAGAGGCCGAGACAGGAGGCAGATGACAGATTGAACGAAGCGTTCGCGTGACAAAGGTAAATGAAATGAGAAATGCAGAACTGCATACGTAACAAGAAAGGTGCAGCACATGCAACGACCACGTTTGGATCGGTGTAAATGGTAAGCTAACGAATTATCCCACCGGTTAATTAAATGCTTCACTTTTAACAGCGATGCGCGCCAACCTTGGTCTAAAGCATCCTACATTTTTTTTAATGTACGGATTGTTTCTTTGTAGAACTTGCAGCTTTATTTACTAGCAAATATTGCATTTATGCCCAGTTACATTTACAAGATACAAAGATCAAATCGGGCGGATGCATAGAGAGAGCTTGTCTTCGCATCATCCTGGGCAGGCCACATGCGATGTACAAATGCCTGAAGAAAAAAAAAACAGTAGTGGAAAAGTATGTCTTTAAAAAACCGTGGTTAGAAAACCATCACAATTTTAAATGAATGAACGCTAACCCTAAAATCGATCATACGACCTTTTCCCCGAGAATACGACCAAAAAAAAACGAACATTTTAATCAGGTTTCTAAAAATGTCCTTTTTAATTTAATATTCGTAGTGCGGTGAACCAAACCTCGGCAATATCTCAACTTCCCCGCGTATGCACTCACTCGTACGCTAACTTCAACGTAACATAATCATATTTTGAAATAGCCCGACAGAAGCGTGGTACTTTAGCCTTAAAACGTATTCGAAACACCGTCCTCACGCATCGAGCCAGGTGCGCATGGCACGCACTCACAGGCCCGCTCACCAATACATTTTAAAATTAAAGACAGCCGGGCCTTAGAAGTCGATAATGTGCTGTGATTGCATGACGTCAAACAGGGGCGGGCTGACGGCCTTCGAGCTTCGTGTCTTTCGAATTTTCGCCCTTGTAACACGATCGTTCATATTTATGGAGGGCGGCAGCCATAATAAAGTGTGTCGCAGCGACCGAAGGGCTCCATCTTCCAGATAAGAGGAGAGTCCGTCATTACACCCGGGTCACGTCTCGACGTGCGTTTAGCAATTTCTGAGCGCGATCACGTTTACTCAATGAGCGAAAGTAAAACGGCATACGCGAGTGGACGTGTCACATTTTGCTGGTCCGTTATTAGCGCCTCTCGATCCACCCCGCGCTCGCTTGTGCGGCACGCCCTGTAGGCAAACCAGCTGCCGCTCGGCAGCTCGCGCAGCAATCGGGTCAAGTTCAACGGACGGCGACGTCGTCTGTTATGGCATTGCGGTTTGTTTGTGTTTATGCGTATCCACATGATTCTCGCACTCAGCCGTATTCTCGCACTCAGCTACAGGAAAGGGTGCATGATGGAAGCACGAAACAAGCAAGATAATCTGGACAATACGAGCGCTCTATAGAGTACTCGTCTGGTTAGATGGAGGTGGTGAGTTCGGATTTCGGCTGGTGAAGTTGTTTTAAGCAGCAAGATGGCAAGTTGGGTCAGTAGCATTACGTTCATAATTGAAAATTTTGTTGAAGCGCACTAAAAACGGACGGACAGAAGAAGCTGACAAGGACAACACTTGCAAGCGCTGTCCTTGTCAGCTTTTTCTGTTCGTCCGTTTTTAGTGCGCTTCAACAAAATTTTTAAGCAATTTTTTTAACTAATGTCTCTAGCCTCAACCTTATTCTAATGACAATTAGTCTGGGCCGTAAAGTAATCTTTGGCGACGGGTTAGAAGTGGCCGCGGTTCCTTGCTTCGAAGGTGTTGCTGTTGGCGTTCCTGGAACGAATCGTTCACAGTGATAAAACCAGACTTGTGTTATCACTGAAACTTATCCTATGACGCACTAAACTTACATCTGGGGCGTCTACGCTCTGAGGCGTATTGTTACGAGACAGTTATATTTATCTGTGGCGTCGGTAATGATAGGCAGTCGCTAGATTTTACTCCCTCCACCAGGACGTAGTGCCAGACCCGATTCGCGCCTCATTGGCGTGAGAGTTGCATAGATTGGGAACTCCACCCGAGTAGCGTTGGCACTCACTCACTTTTACCCTGCCTTCAAGGAAAGCGTAAGTTCCGCGGCTAACTCTGCCCTACTCGCCCTTGGAGTTGAAGAACTCTGGGGAGAGTAATACAGTTGCTCGGCTGTTTATATACATCCCTCAAATTCTGTGAGTGTATAGCTGTCCATCCTTGTGTAACTCGGGCTTCCAAGTGTCATCGCGGATCGTTGCGACCTCGCCCAAGCACCTCTTCTTATAAGCAGAAAATTGGCAACCAATCCAGGAGGTGAATGCTGATGTTGAAGCAAAGCTGAGTCCTAAGGACCGTGATGTCAACGTTTAAGTCGCCGATCGGTATAAAGGATGAACGGACAGATTCACGGATAGGCAAGCGTACGCGCGGACGGACAGGTGTATGGAGAGAGTACGGTCTATTTTTTTTTAATCCATATGCGCGCTATGAACACTCCATACATGGTATAGACGCACGCGGCCGATGGGGACGTGTACGACGCCGGCGACATCGGACATTGTGCGAACCTAAGAAGCTTCGCTCATAAAAAGAGCCTTCGTTGCGAGGATGCGTGAGCGCTTTGCCGAATGAGATGGTCAAATTCGATAATTCATGGGGCTTTTGCGGGCCTAAACCAGGTTATGCCATTGCGAGGCGTGCCGCAGTGCAGGACTTCGCAAACTACAGCTATCTGGTGTTCATTTTGCGCTGAAATCGCACGGAATACGGGTCTTTAGCATTTCGTCTCTATCAAAACGCGACCGCCCTGGCAGGGATCGAGCCCGCCACTTTTGATTTTGCAGCCGAGCACCGTATCGACTTCACTACCAAGGCGGACGTGATTCGGTCCCCTGTCTTCGACGACAGATCAATGGTATTTTGGCACACTGGCTCGGGCCAAATGGGCAATCTCTTGGGTATACGCCACTGTACTACGTGAAATTCTTGACTCTCGAAATGTGTCAAAAAAAGTCGCATTCTTTTTAGTCGATCGCTTCTAGCTCTCTCTTCAGGGTGGGGACGCCAACACCTTCCGCGCCCTCTGACGTACCGATCGCGTGTCCTTTCTCGGCTGGTTTAGCTTAAATTATGTCGCGCAATTTTTCTTCTTCATCCTTCCTTTCCTCCGTGGTTGCGTGCCATGCATCTCACGGCACTACCACGCATCGTCAGACGTGCCTTTTCTGGTGATTTTTGTACAGTGCTCTAACTGAAGAAGCGCTGTGTCATATTTACATATGTAATGAAGCGTACAAAGCTTCTGCGATGTACTACACCAGGAGCAAAATTGTTACTTCGGGGATGAGGGGGGGAGCACCTGTCATTTTTCGCTCTGTATATTCCATGGTGAAAAAAATTTGGAGAGAAAGGGGGAGGGAAAGACATGAGCTAAGGCCCGGTGTGCCACCAACCTGGCTATGCCACTCTACTAGATGTCATAACAGAAATGACCTTGTATCGTGGCAATTTTTATAAACGCCGTAGTGCGACCGTAAAATATTTTTTGCTATTTTTTTATTTATGATTGCTTTACTGCGAGTCACTTGTTGCACAATCCTAAGGGCTTTTTTTCCTAGAAAAGCTTACATTGCAGAATTGTCTGCCCACATTTGGGGTCAACAGTCGCAAGCTGCAATCGTGGCCTAAATGGTGACCTAAAATACACCCGTTTTCTCGTCATGTCCAACGTTATCTTTGTATGTACTTCAGCAACAGAGGCGCATGTATCCCTTTATTCACACACACAAAAAAAAAGAAAAGTAGAGGAGTGGCTACGAAGGAAGGAAAAGCCAAACTTCACCATTAGTAGTTATGCATGAGCATCGAGGAAGTTGAGAACGAACTAAACTTTTCTATACCGGCGATCGTATAATCACGAGGCATTTTGTCATTCTGTCTTTAATGTGCAAATGTAATGGCGGATATAGCTGTTCTCGCGCTACATTATGCCTCCTTCGCGTTGCGTGCAGGGAGCGTTTTCCGGGGACGCTAAAGTAAACGTTTGTGGTTAAACGAGCACCAAAAGTGACAATCCGCTTTGTTGCTCGAGGTGATTCAAATGCTCGAAATGCGGAGCACACGCCCTGGGCCGACCGTGCGCGCATGTTTAACAATCGGCGGAACAGCCGCGCATAAAGGGCGTCGTCAACTTATGGTCGTCGCTAGCGGGGCCGCTTGACCAAAAATTGTGCTGCAACGACGGCGAAATCGCCCATTTCGTGCGTGACATCGGCGCATATGCGGACTATAGCACGACGCGATTGACGTGAATTTAACCGCAAGACAGCCGTGCACGTCCAAATGGCCACCCACCTCCTCCTCCTCCTGTGCGTGCATGCGTGGTTGGGGCGGTTGAGAAATGTTGCAGTCGGTGAGTGCGCAGAAACTATGCCGAAGAAGCGGTGCTAGGATACGCTATCTCGAATTTCGCTTCAGGTTTCTGCATCCGCCGGAGTGGTCTAGTGGTTGAGGTGGTCGACTGCTGGTCCAAAAGTCGTGGGATCGAATCCCAGACGCGGCAGCCCCATTTGGATGCGGGTACTGTGATAAAGCTCCGTGTGTTTAGATTTAGGTGCACCATCGGAATTTCTGGAACCCCCCCCGTTCACGCGTTTGCCATTATCATATCGTGGCTCTCGGACGTAAACCCCTAACAACTATTGCTATTATTCAGGTTACGCCAGCATATATAGATAATGATAGTCGTCGCAGCACGAGTCGCTGCCTGCAGAAACTCAGGCGCTCGTAATACTTTTCTTTAGGTTAACGTCACCAAATGCACTATCGTGCCATGGAACTAGCGTTTTCCTTTTTTTTTTCTTTCGCTGTCTCCAGAAAGCGAACATGTGAACATGTTTGCTTTCTCTCCTATTCTTTTTACTATTAGGTGGGAAAAAAATGGCAGCATATCCACGGGTGAATCATGGAGAATGGGGCGAAGCATCCGTCTGTCCATTCGTTCTTGCTTCCGTCCGTCCATGCGTCCATCTGTGTGACCGTCCATGCGTCCATCCGCCCATCCATGCGTGCGTCTGTTCGTGCGTCTGTTTGTGCGTCCGCACGTTCATCCGTGTGTCCGTCCCTGCGTTCGTCTATGCATCCGCCCCTACGTCCATCCATGCGTCCATCTGTCCGTGCAACCATCCGTGCGTCCGTCTATGCATCTGTCTGTGTGTCCGTTCGTCCATCTAGTCAACACTCCGATTGCCACCATCTCGCATCTTCTCATCGTATATTCCGCATATCGAAGCATCGCCATCCAGCGGACATTCCAAGGACTAAAGGAGAGGTGGCACACGCACACTTTATTACGGCTTGCGCTTCTTGTCTACTTCCCACCTTTAACCACCTTGAGTTCATGGTATATACTAGTTCACTTTATTCATGGCACTGCGGCCCAATGCTCGCTAAACCTTTCTAAAACCAAGGAGGTTACGCCCAGCGAGTATAACGTAGCAACCCTTTCTTGTCAGAGAGTGCTCAATGTACATGCCAATGGCTGCTAATGGGGAATGAGAGACAGGAGAATTGGGCTTTTAGGTAACGCGCACGCTGCGAATTTTTTCATTGTTCAACAACGCACAGGAGAAATCTCCCACCGGCTCCATCTTCCTGGTCAAAGCGTAAAACATGTTACGTACTACGACGAGGGACGAACGGGTGCCGCTTTAAGAAGCTTCGCCCCTGAAGCAGCACTCAAAATGAACGAGGACAGGTGAAGACAACTAAATGCACAACCCATCAGCACCTGTGTTGTGTCTTCATCTGCCCTCGTCCATTTTAAGCGCTGTTTTTTCCTACTTAATAATGAACCACCAGCTAGCCCAAGTTTCTCTGCTATTTTACTCTTACTTAACACGAACTATCGATCATGCGCAAAACGTAGCCGTGGAGGTTAAGCGGGTATTTTATGAGGCGAGAAATCTGTTTTGTGACGTCATGGTTTAAGGCACCGATAGTCGCAGGAACAGACATTGATATTGAGCTAAAGCTCAACGTCAGCGCAACTTAACGCGCTAAAGAAAAAGAAAGTGGGAGAGGGGGGGGCACACATTTATTAGCGTAAAAGGGATGTCTTATTCTATATGGTTAACACACAAACGTTTAAACGGGCCAGATCGAATAGTTTATGTCGTCTTTTCATTACTTGTAAAAATTGTATGATAGCCGAAACAAATGAGGTACCAAAAATACAATGCATGGATTCTCGCAGCTATCTCTACCAAATTAACGCGTCGGGTTATATGTACGCTCACCAGGTGGCTATAGACATTACGAAGTTTTAACGACGCCTTTTTCTCGTGGTGCGAAAAGTCGGAGCTCTATGTCTCGTGTAATAATTTTTGATAGCCGTGAAGATGACGACGTTACCCAGGAAGCAAGAAAGCACTCTTAAGGAAGTAAAAAAAGAAAGTTTTTAAGCGTGTGAACGTGCTAAATTTTCCTGTAGTTTCGCTCATTATTACCAATATAAGGAGAACTATCATCACGTCAGAGTTTTTGTTGATATTAAAATCGCCACCTACAAGCTTATTTTGAGAAGTGCTGTTATCGTTCTTTCTACGTAAGAAAAAAAGAAAGAAAGAAAGCAACAAAACGACAAAAAGGTAAAACAACACCCACAATCATGGAAACTTTCTGGCGATACTTTGAAGAAAAAGAAAAAGTAAACATAAAGTTCGTGTATTACTCCACAGAATAACAGCAGCAAATTAAGACCGGGGTATTTTTACGACTTCGTCGGGCCGCGCAAGCCAAATTCGAGATATAATTTAAATCTTGAACGTTGTGGTACGCGCGTTTATACACCGCCCATGCTGACGCACATTGCGCGGCTATTTATAGCCCGTCCCGCCAGTTTCTGTCTCACAGACCTTGCTCGGTTCTACACTTCTCAGTAGCAGTTCTCGTAAACGATATCACATGATTTATGAAAATCGATCTACATTTAGCAGTGAGCGGTTGCCGTTGTAAGCGAACACGACAGCATTCTGATTGGCAGATTGCCAGCTTATACTTCCGCCTACTATACACTGAAAGCGCACAGCTGTACTGTTGTTGGCGACTTCATAATCTACCAAGCTGAGATCAGGAAGACGACCATAAGTCGCTCCTTGCAAACACAGCTACCACGTGGAGATAACGATTGATCTAAGCAGGGCTCAGTATGTGTATTCACATAGATTGCCACTCATTCGTATATATAAATTTTGCACCTTACTGCAACGTTCGCGTTTGTCCGAGATATAATTTTTTCTTAATAATTCCATGGGTGAGAAGAAAAAAGTGGCAGTGGTGACCTACCTCCTTGTAGTAACTGGTAACAACGACGGCACTAAGTTCGCTATTCCAGGCAGCGCATTTAATTTACTTCGTTGGTCTCTCAACTGTACTCTTCTTTACAAATTGAGTTGTTCAGTTTAAGGTGACGTAGAAAATACCCCGTTGGTAGTAGCAGACATGAAGCAGCTGTAAAAATATTGCTACTTGCTACAAAAAGGCGATAAATTCCCAGCCGAATCGCGCTGTGTAAGAGAAAGAAAATAAACCGTCAAATAACAATACCTCAATAACCAAACCCTCAGGGGTAAAATGTTCTACAATTATCATTTTGTGTTGGACAACTACGAAGTTGTCCCAGCAGACACATCGCACCATTCTCGTAGACCACGTTCTTCGGATGTGGTTCACGTCTCCAGGATGAAGCATCACTATTCGCGTTGACTGCAAGTCAAGAACTTTGTGATGTGGCACTTGCCTTCAAGACAATTGTATATTTCTTTCTCCCTTCTTTTTTTCCCATCTCTTTTTTTCCTTCTCAATGGACACAGACATTTTTTTTACTACCTCTGGTTGTTTTTCGGAGCCGCGGCATTCATGCGATGCTTCTTTTTTTTTTCTTTGGGGAGAGGGTAATGCCACGCTTGGTTAGTGGTAGAAGAGGAGAGCGAAGAACTGAATGGCTGCTGTGGCTTAGTAAACAGTCGTCCACTTCGAGTCCCTGTCTATCGTTTCATCGTTGCCTCTCGCGACAATATATATATATATATATATATATATATATATATATATATATATATATATATATATATATATATATATATATATATATATATATATATATATATATATGTGTGTGTGTGTGTGTGTGTGTGTGTTCTTGCTCAGTCTTCGTAACAGCGCGAAATTTGTTTCTGACGCCTTTAACACGAAAGCTAAGTGTAGTAAATTATTGGTGAAAAGACTTAACAGACATTTTAAGCTATCTTGTTTTCTTATCATGTACTTCTGACTATGAGCTCGGTTAAATATAATATTTAAAGGGAAAAGAAAAATATTGAAGGGAAACGTTATAGGGAAACGTTAAAGGGAAAATATTCCGCGTACCTTGTCAAATATTCAGATTTTGATGGGAAGTTCTCATTGTATGTACGTATATACAATTTAATTCGTAACTAGAACATCCAACGTTGTGAAAAAGGCTCATTCAATCAATATATAATAAAAAAGAGCAAGCCTGCTTAATTATTCACACTAATGCATGCAATATATGCCTAATAACTCTGGGCTACAAAAAATATCTGCTGCATTATATAAATGAACAATACCAAGGAGTGCACAATCGCAGCGTTAAAAACCATTGGTGGTGAACTTGTCTCTTTGCTAATTTATAGGGAAACAACACATGATCCTCAGTATTATGTTTGAGGCAGTCGATTTCACAACAGGGAAAAAAGATGTCGAAGTTTAATTGTTGTAATTAGTAGTCCCCCCTGACCTTCGCCCACTTTTCGAAAGCGGCAGCTGCACGGGGTTTCTTCTTTACTCATTGTCGCGTTTTGCGGCAGTGCGCAAGAAGTGTGCGGGGAAAGGAGCATCAATCAGTGCGGTCGTGGGGCGCTGTGTGCCTTTTATTTCCTGCCAGCCGCGACAGTAACGTCCTTCGAGCGGTCTGTGAGGGGCAGGGGGGTAGGGGACGCCACCTAAAGCAGCAAACGCTCACTCCGATATTTATGGTCGTCCAGTGGCAGCTGTCATTAAACAGATCGATTGGTAGACGACGGCTACCAGGTGTCCTTCGCCGTGTGCTCGAGTGGCCCCCAGAGGCGGCGGTGTAGTGACCGTCAAAGTATACGGTCGATCGGCTCTCTCTTGTGTAGACTTTGTGTCGTCGTTCGTCACCCGTAAACGGCAGTTGCGTAGTACGAATCTCTGCAACTTATTATGAGCTCGGCTATTAAACGTCATTTAGAAGTTGGAGCTTGAGCGTATCTTTGTACGTTGCGTAAGTTCTGAGCTATAAAGATAATATTCGTGGGTTGCCAACGAGCCCGAACCAACGCGTTGTTCTGTGGCGTGTTTGACCAAGACATATAGCTGTTGTTCAGCGCCTTCGTCGTTTTAGGAACTCAGACAAAAGTAAGCCTTGTTGGCACACGAGTTAGTTGCGAATAACAAACACATGAAGGACTCAATAACCCACGCTCGATATGTGGTGGACGTGAATCAGATGCACAGTGACGATCTGTCACGATGTGTCATGTAAAAGTGTTGCCTTCAGCAACGCATACTACGCACGTGCTAAAGCTTAGTTGCAACTGCCGGCCCAACGACTCATAAATTAAACACAACATAATTCGAACTTTGCTAGAAAAAAATTTGAGGTCAGGTTTTTCGCCAGAACGCCCGCACACATATGCCCACTTCTTTGTTCAGATATGTGAACAATCGCTGTGCACAAGCTCTCAACCAAATCGAAACCTTTCCGGCTGTCCACCTCTCCTAATCTGGGGCATTTAAACATTTTTATTCTTTGTTATTTTGAATATTTATTCTTAACTTGCTCAATAGCCGTGCTTTTACGCTGACCAATGTCTGCTTCATCCCGCATATGTAGTGATCACATTGAGATGCCCCCATAGACGGACATGCAGCTTTAGTTGGGCATCTACAGTAGCTCCGCTGGCGTATAATATGCTTGTTTCAAGTTCCTTGGAAGATCCTCTGCCACTACTTTTTACGTTGATGTCATGGTTGCTGTAGTATTCACAAACCTAGGCTGTCAATTCATGACAGCCGAAGTTTGTGAAATCAAGAGGCGTGCGGGCAATACACACACGTGCTACCTCCCAGTCTGCCATCTATGAACGATTTTTTCCTCACTGGTGTCTGCAGTTGTCTATGCTGTTTCGTAAGAAGGTGGAGGCTATGACTGAAAGGGTAATTATTGCACACGCTCATTTATCAATTGACACAAATTTCCAGTAAATACTTGCACAAAAGCAGGTTAAAAGGATAGATGTATTTATGCCTTTTATGCGATACTAAATGAATCCACATAGTTTTCGCTGATTGAGTATTGTGCTCACCGTGGCAAGAAATGCCACTGGATGCCGCTATTATTACCGGAGTTTAAGTATTTGTGATGCCCACGGGACGGTTTTATGCTCTCCCGTAGTACAGTACTAAGTGCTCTGAATCGTTAACTTCTTTATCTAACCACAATCGCAGCCACTCTTTTGGGTCAAAGCAACACAAAGGATCTGGGACGGCTTCATGCTATCCCATATCATGTAGGGGTGTACTCGAAACCCACCACCCAATTCTCTACACATTAATAGTAAGGAGCAGTGGGAGGCTGCTATGTGCAGCTCGGCGCCCGAGGTCCAGGACCAGATCTTCGATTGGGCCAAGAGGGTAGCGGAGACCTACGCTGGGGAGGCTCCTCTGACATTCCACCACCGCACCTTTCCATCTTGGTATAAATAGTTTTCTCTTCCTGCTCCTCCCATAGTATATAAATTGTCAAGTTCTGTAAATCGTTAAATACTTTTTATAAACACACATGTTTATTGTTGAACAGTTTTTTAGTAACGTACATCGTATTATTCTTGGTCTGAGTAAAAATTGCGTTTATCGTTTGCATCAGTTACGCTGACGCATTTTGTAGGTATTTAGTGCATGAGTGACTCTTGCCGCTCTTACCCAGGAGAGTTCAAAGTACGCTCAATCTTCACTCAATTCTCTTATCTCACTAGCTCTCCCATAGAAAAGTATGTGCTGTTCTATCAACTGACCTCACTTTTTCTTTCTCAAGACTCGGTGCTCATGCTTCCTGGGTGGCAAAAGAAGTAGGGGCTGCCTATCAGTTGGTGTCAGTTGACGGGAAAGATTATTTCTCCGTTCCTATGCCATGTCGATAAAAACTCGCCGAGTTCCAAGCTTTCTATGAAAGCAGTTCCTTCCATGCTACGTGAAAAGAACGAACCTTCAATCTCGATCAGCGACCACTATTGGTGAACACGATCCTTCAGCGCGAAGATACTATGCCATCCACACGCGAACTCTGCTCAAACACCGAGTCACGGACCACATTGTGGTCGACCTGGGCAGGGAGGTCCGTGTTTTACGAGCTTCTGAGGAGCTCACAGTGCGATACCTCCCTCCACTGCGCACTTGAAAGTTTTTGGCGGAACCCAAGTGATAGAGACACCACCCTTCTACCCTGCACTCTCGTCTAATAAGCCAAGATGTGTGTGAGAGTGCCGTGAAGCGCTCGTCATAGAGTGAGAACCGTTGCCCGATCTTTCTGTAGCATGCCGTAGCACCCTCCTGTCGTGCGAGACCATAATTCTGTTCACGTGCCTTGGTTTTGGAGAGGGTCGTAGGAAGCATATTTGAAAGGTCATAAAGCCCATACGGTAAAATAAAATAAAGCCAGGGCAATGTCACAACGTGTCTCTTTGAAGATATGTTTTTCTTTACAAAGAAATTGATCACAGTACGAAGGGAGGACACTTGCGTGCGGACATGCTGCACGCCGGAATGGGGAACTCTCTGGGGCATGATTGCGTGACCAGCTTGCTGACATCGTTCGCGGCGCGATGCATCAGTCCACTGTTTCGAATGTTAGCGCTTGTTAACAAACGCAATAGAAGTGTTTGACCACGACAAACATGCCCAAAGAACTCGCTTCACACTTTATTCGTTGACACACCAGCACTCGACTGAACAATTATGAAAGGTGTTCACCGCGGAGACGTCAAACAATTGGTTCATGACATAATCGAGCTCTCTTAATGTTTTAGAAAGAACGAGAGGAAAATGTGCGTTGAGATGGAAGTGCGAGTGGTCATAACGTTCCCAATTTGTTAGGCTGTTAGGGTAGTTGTTTTTCGTCTCTGTTGCGCGGCAAAAAAGAAAAAAATATCGTAGTACCATCTTACGTGGAAGTAACCAACAACAATATGTAATTACAACCAGCTAAGCATGAGATTTGGGTGAAGGGGGATTGAGCGTGTTTCTATAGTTCTATTGCCAAGTGAAACGGGAAGTAGCAATATAGTGGGGACGGTAGTTGGTATAGGGTACTTAAGGATCAGTGGTAGTAGTGTTAGTGGTAGTATCGGTAGTAGTACTAGCAGTAGCATTAGAGGTACTACAAGTACTATTAGTAGTAGCACAGGCAGTAGTAGTAGAAGCAGAAGCAGCGTCGGCGTCGTCGTCGTGGTTTGTCGGCTTGGACTAATACATAGAACAATAGTACTGACTTTAAACTTTAACCGCCTCGATGGTTATCCGATCAAGTATGAAGTAGGGAGCGGTGGTTTCAGTTCTTCATCTGCCAACGAGTAGAATCCTTAGTCCAGAAGTCCAGCAGCAGGAACCACCAGCTGTAGCCTTTCTCCTAAGTTCGAGGTTGACATATGCTGCTTCCGACTGGTCTGGAATTAGATTAATGAATGAGGAAGGAGTTTCATATAAACACTGGATCCATTTGGTGCAGAAGACTGAGGCGCAAAAACATGTCGTGAAGAAAGAAGAGCAGAAGAGAGAAGACAGAACAGCGCCTGTTCTGTCTTCTCTTCTGCTCTTCCTGCTTCACGATATGTTTTTGCGCCTCAGTCTTCTGCACCAAGTATGCACCAACTAGCCCCAAAACAAGTCCTTTTGAAAGTGGATCCATTGTGCGCAGGTGACGTCGTCCTTCTGTCCGGCGTGTCCCAGTCCCGTCCCGAGTGGGTCCTGCTTCGAGGCCTGCGCACGCTGGCCATTCTGCGCGTCTTCCGCAGTCTGGTGTCGGTGCGAGGCGTGCGCCAGCTTGTGCTCATTTTCGCAGCTTCGGTGCCCGCCTTCATCAACATCGCCCTGCTTCTGTTTCTCGTCATGTTCGTCTACGGCGTCCTGGGAGTCTCGCTGTTCGGAAACCTGCGCTCCGACGACAGCTTCAGGTGCCCGAACGCGCATTTAGTGCCAACGTGAACCAACAACAACGGGATGGGCTATACACAGACAACTTTCTAACGGCGTAGCCGAGTGCGTAAAACACCACAGGTGTGTGTGCGCCACAGGAATTGCTGAAGGTGTCGACCGTTAAGCTGAAACTCTGCTCGGCTAAGGATTGCACGTGAACGAGAGTGAGAGAAACAGAGTGAAAAAAATTGAAGTATCAAGACTAGAACGAAAACAAAGAGAAAGAGAGAGAAAGAGAAACAAAGAAATAATCAGAAATGAAAAAAAGGTAGAAAGCAAGATAGAAAGTCAGAGAAAGAGAGAGAAAGTGGGTGAAAGGAGACGAAGTTGACACGAAAAAAGAGATAGAAAAAACAGACGGCAAGGCAAAAAGAAATGTAGTAGGAGAAAAGAATATAGTAGATGAAAAAGGGGCTGGGCCGCTCATCCCAGCCCTTCCCGTTCAGGCTTGCCATAATTTCTTTTTACATCGTCGCTTTGTATTCGTATAGACGGGCCGAATATATGTATATACGCTAAAAGAAGAAGGTGCCACGCGAAGTGTGTTCCGTGCCCTTTATAATGAGGAATCACACCTCGTGAAGCGTTGGTTACTGAGTCATTGATGCATCTTAATGCATCTTGATGCATCATGCTGTCGCTCTATATCAGCCAGCTTGGACCCAGCATTTGACCTGAGTGAAATCGTTTAGTGGAACAGAACACAGTGTATGCAGGAAACATTGAGGACAAGATAGAGCTTCCTGTCCGGGGTTTCTTCCTATATGCTGTGATTGCTTTGGCTGGACGGTTTCGCAACGATACACATCAAGTGACGTGCGCCACGCTCTGTACCCGAGATGTGATTTTTGTGATGAACGCATTGACGACGAACCATGTATTCTCCCTAACTACGCGGCCCACGTGATTGGAGGTGGGGTGAAAATGAATTCGATTGCCTCGTTTTTCTTCAGGCTTTACTACTGCGTTCATATTTTAGGCAGCACTATTGATTGTATGCGCACGCCCTTATCCAATAAACGAGAATTCGGGCAATTGTTTCCTTATTATATTTAAAGTACAACTCAACGTTTTGTAATTTTTTTTCTTCTCTCACTGTCCCGACTTTCTATTTCCTCCCCCACGAGGAGTAGCAGATAGGCGATTTGCACATGCCGGATAAATTCTCCGATTTTCAATAAAGAGTTCTTTATTTCCATCTCTCTCTATATATATATGCTTACGAAACGAGTTCTGGCTGTCACGATAGAGGTAGATAGTATGTATATATGCTCAGCAGTGTACATCATCTTGTGAGCACGCACCAATAGTCGATTAAAATGAGAGGCCACACTTCTGCTCCGATGCGACGTTTATTAAAAACAGGCACGCACGCACGCACGCGCGCACACACACAGACAGCGTTTACGCACTCAAATGCGTGTAAAAAGCCCTTTCAGCGGGAAAATGCCTTCTCGTGAGGTAGAGCTAATATCTTAGGGCGTTTCGTGCTGTCCAGTGTTTGGTATGGGAAGTGCTCCGATTATTAAAGATGATAGTCTTTCTTGGGGACCTTCAACGCCGAAATTTTGGTCTGTCTGTCTGTCTGTCTGTCTGTCTGTCTGTCTGTCTGTTCATTTGTCTGTTTGTCCACTCTTAACGGCACCGGGTACTTTTAACGGCCGACCTAAACAGCCGACGGATCTAAACGGCCGACCCCATTCGCAGCGCCCACCGATTTTGCTCAAGATATAGCGTTCATAGTTGCGCAATTGTCAATTAAAAAGCAATTATTGCGCATGTCTGGGACACCATAACAACACGTATATAATCTTCATGTGCGCCTTTTACTAGAAAAGACATACATAAGTATTTTTTAAGGACCGTAGCGCTTATCACGCTGCGCTGACCATGCGACGCTTGCACGAAAAGATGAGTGTTTCCAACGCTTTGCTAAGACGAGATGGTGGTGGCGCCTACCCGTCGTCTTGCGTTCTACACCTTATCACCTCTGAGACGGGCGTGCACACCAGTCTCAAGGCCACGTGCTTCATTCCCCCCCCCCAAAAAAAAAAACTGCCAGATGGCGCTCATGTCTCACGTGTGACATGCTTGATGCGCTCGTTCGCCTCCACTACACGCTCGAGGCACTCTAACGCAGTGCCTCCAGAATACCAATCACCGATTTTCTTGCGCAGAACATCAAATAAATGTTTTGTTCACTCTCTCCACACGCAAGACTATCGTCTTTCGACGACATCTGCAGATTAACATGCACATACGGGGCCAATTTTTTTTGTTCGATGTAGCCGTAGATTTTTCTTTGAATTGACATTAAATGATTTGTGGGGTTTAACGTCCCAAAACCACCATGTGATTATGAGAGACGCCGTAGTGGAGGGCTCCGGAAATTTTGACCACTTGGGGTTCTTTAACGTGCACCCAAATCTGAGTACACGGGCCTACAACATTTCCGCCTCCATCGGACAATGCAGCCGCCACAGCCGGGATTTGATCCCGCGACCTGCGGGTCAGCAGCCCCTTAGCCACTAGACCACCGTGGCGGGGCTGAATTGACACTAAAGCATTGTCATGTGATAACACAGTTCGATATAAAAGATAATTTGATTTAAGCGAGCTTGATATAGTCAAATTCAATTGTTCAATAAACTAGCCTGTCAGTAAGTGCTAAGCAAGTTAATCTTATGTTAGGCTTGTCGAGAATGTGTCGAGAATGCAGCCGCTGCCTGCATTCTCGACACATTTCATATACAACCAATAGGGCTTCCGACTTTTTCCTTTGTGGTTGTGGACTCCAAGGACTACCATCATTGCAATTTAAATAGTAAAGATATTTGAACGGACATCAACGTGAATGACTGCTGGGAGCATGAACAGGATGGTAACTGGCGCAGTGGCCTGGTGAACTTCGGACAGCTTTGGCGAGCGCTGCTGCTGCTCTTCCGGCTGTCGACTTCCAGTGCTTGGAACGAGGTGCTCGTGTGGCTACTGCCGGCCGGCAAAGGTCTGGCGGTCGCCTACCTCGTCTCCTACCTGTTCATCTCCAACTTCATCATCTTCAACTCTTATGTTGCCGTATTGCTGGCCGGATACGAACAGGTATATACTTTGTAGAGAAGCCGCCGAACACTGAAGTGGGTCAAGCTCTCAAGTGTTCTCTAGTGGGTCTACCCAAAAAGGACGCCGCTCGCGCTGAGAGTCCGTGCTTGGCCGTTACTGTCGCGATTGCTGTGTACTCGCTGTGTATCTGTCTACTGCGCTGGACTCTCCGACACAATTGCACTCGTTTCGCCATCCGACCGTGCTTGCTGAAGGAAAGGGTTGCTAGTACCTTTCGCGACCGTGCAAATCACCCAGAGCAACGCCGCTATTTTTGTGACCAACCCATCCCCGTACACTGTTACCTTGGTTCGAGGGGAATGTCTCGGCGGAGTGGAACCAGTGGATAACGCACAAGTCCTGGACGTACCTGATGACTCGCGTTGTCCCAATTCGCGTGCCGTCAGTGCTGTTTCCACTTATGATTCATCATCTCCTGATGTATTTGGCGCCTACATTGATGACAATCTTACGTCGGTACAGCTTGGCCGTTACTGTGGCCATTGTGTATACTCGCTGTGTGCCTGCTAATAAACGGAATAACAACTTTAATATAATCGTAAATAGCGCAACGAGACGGTGCAACAGGAAGGATGCGAAACACGTGCACAACTAGCATTTGATTTTATAAATGAATATCCATTGATTTATATATTCACAAGCGACGCAGGCGCACCATCACAATGACCAATTAGCGAAGTTGTAAAGAAAGAAATTATCAGGCCAGGCGCCAAATATTTTCATTTCTGCATTGTACAGCACAATCGATACGTAGCCTACACATTTTTCACCTTCTTTACTGCTAAAAGATTGTTTCAGGAGCAGTCATTTGCTTACTCTGGTCTATGATTCTTGGCAATCGGGAACGTAATTTACTAGTGCAGCACGCTATGCTGTGGTCAACAAGATGACTTCTCTCCTCATTAGTCAGATTTTTTTTTCCAAAAAAAAAGAAAAGAAAGAAAGAAAGAAAAGAAGGAAAAGTCTTTGTGGAGGATTTTTGTTGGTAGAGCAAAAGGAAAATGTGCACGGGCTCGTTTGCACCGATGCAGGCCATACCTACTGATGTGATGCCACCATGCAGCTCCTATATTTAACCAGCCTTCGCGATGTGGAGTCGTGGAGGCTGCTGCTGCAATTGTTCTTATCCCTTGTACAAAGTATTGATGGGGTTCGGATACATTGCATGCATGAGTGTGTAACCCAGTCGTTGACACAATCACCTTCCCTACGTGAGCCTCGGTTTCCATACGGAACACTCTAGCATTTCTTTTGTAGCTTATTTCTAACACAAAAGGTTTTTTTTTTTATCCAGGAGTTCACCAAGACTTAAGTGACGTGTTTCTGTCCCGTAAATGTAATCTAAAAAAATTCACGAAAACAAATAACGAAGAAAAAAAAGTTTCATCAGCGGGCGTTTAACCCATGACCGCTCGGTCTACGACAAAAGATGTCGAGCACGCTATGCACTACGCCACGGACACATTATTTCTCTTCATTGCTTACGTCATAGTCACTCACACCTGATTCATGACAAACGAGCCTTTTGTATCCCACACTTAACTTCCTCTCACAGTGCTATAAGTCAGCAAGTTGGTGTCGCCCTCTAGGATGGGTAAAGTGAAGTAGTGTGTCATCGCCATGGCCTCCGTTATTAGCTCCTGCAAGGTGTCGCTGCTACGCGTGCATGCCATCGGGAGTTCAATAGGAGTTAAATCTTGTCAACGCCTTAAAACATTGCGAGTTGGTGACCTCAGCCCAAGCGTTGTCCTTGTTCATAGCATTCATACATTACAAAAATATCTCTACGACGCGCGCCTGCCTCACCTGGCGGTAACACCGCACTTCCCACTTACGCTCGCTTCGAGAAAGATCACGGCCTACCTACACGGAATGTACGACGCGCACTGCGCTTCCATCTAGTCCAACCATGGCGTCTAATAACTCGGCAACGACAATCTTAGCTCAAGTTCTGCGTCCTATCCGTGATGCTTTTCTGGCTGTCACACCACTCCGATCACGCCCTCAGTGTTAACTACAACACTTACCGCAATTTTAATCATTTATAATGGATGATAGTCGTCGGGCTGGAGCTTTGCCACCTAGCGTCAACATTGATGCATCTACGTTCAACGGCAATATAGCTGCCAAGCACCAATAGACATTGTGCAACCTCTCTAAAATTATCGTACTCAATATCAACGTTTTACGGTTATTTCTTGCGCCACTGTATATCACTACCAGAAAGGCTGCTGGCCAGCCATTTTGTGGTCTGTTATACCGCAAAATGTAGTAACGCGTTTACGGGCAACCTAACGCTACGCGTTCATAGTGTTGCTGAATATGTGAAATATGACATGAGAGCAAGTATTTCAAATGCGCCGCTTCTTAAAAATGAAAACTACGGACTCATATAGCTTGCGTGAGAGATTAAACCACGTGCAAGGGAAAGAGAGACACATTTTGATTTATTATTAGCCCTTTAAGCTCTCATTATGTTTGTCACGTGACCCCTGGCGGATTATGCATAGTCCATATTTGCTAGTTCGCGGACGCTGCCTGCAATATCTTCAGTGCGAGGAGTTGACGACACGGACATAAATAAAGATATCAGACCTTTGTGGAGTACTTTCTAGAAAAGACAGGTTTCTTAAACCTTTTAAGCAGATTCATATTTATGTTGCATCTCTGTGTGTTGATCGCTTATCTGCGCGCATTTCTACTAAGACAAGCAAGTCTGCCTTCATCCAATCTACCACCATATCTCTTGTCTAGATATAGGCATAAATTAGTTGTCAATTCAGAGCAAAAGCAGTTTTATTGCCCAAGTATAACCTGTAGTCATGTCAAGTACGTACGAACAAAGAAACATGCGTATCATTGTGCTCGTGGTTGAAAATATATGTCAGGGCGAAGGAAAATCGATGTGTGCAGGAAAGAGAAGACCATGTAGAAGTTTACGAAGGACAGTGTTCCCATTCGTATTTCCTTTCTAAGCAATGTGCAAATATCTGAGCTTAGTCGTGAAAACATATCGCCTAGTGCAGTCATCGCAATAGTTAATAGTCTAAATGGCTGAATTCAACCATGGCATCCTTGAGGCAAAGAAGGTGAATAACAACCAAGCTCATCTGAAAAACTGTCGTATGTACAAACAGCTGACACAACAAGCTACTCCAAGTAAAGATCCACGCTGCTTCACATTGGAAGACAATATGTTGACCCGACGTCTGACGGTGTGTGACACCCGTGATAGCCACAAATTTTGCAAGGTTGCATGGTCCAGCGACGTTACCGGTAGTTTGAAGTATACTGTAACATCGTGAATATGCAAGTAACATGGTTCCTAAGTGCTACAGGAGGAGGGTCCCAAATTAACCACTGTCAGGGGGAGCTCTTATTAATATTGAATTGATTGAATACGCAGGGTAGGCAAATGGTGAGCAAAAAGAACATATTAGAAACACAAAATTAAGAAAAAAAGTGATCTGGAAACATAACTTGAAAGCAAAGAATACAACAATAGTACAGTAAGCAAAACAATAATATATAATAAAACAAATCGACAGGAATTTTAAGTAGACATGGCATCGAACAATTGTGTGCGATTCTGTTCAATGTAATGTAAATCCCCGAGTTCAAACCTCTGGAGTAAGCCAAACATGCATCTACGGGCACGGCACGACAAAACGTGTGCAAATGAGTCCAATGAGTAAAAATCCTTGAGTTCGAATCTGGGTAATACGCCAAATGTGCTTGTAGCGACACGGCACGACAAACTGTGTGCAAGTCAGTTCAGTGAACAAAAATCCCTGAGTTCAAATCTGGGCAATAAGCCGAACTGGGTTCCGATTAGGCACAAGTAATCATGCGCAAATCAGTGAATTAAACGGCCCGACTTCAAACCTCTGGAATATTACAATAAAGCTTCAACCAACGTTGGCTTTCGATGATACGACACGACAAATTCTGTGCAAACCAATGAACGAAACGCTTTGAGTTTGAACCATAGGAAAAAAAAGGATGATATGTGGGGTTTAACGTCCCAAAACCACTATATGATTATGAGAGACGCTGTAGTGGAGGGCTCCGGATATTTCGGCCACCTGGGGTTCTTTAACCTGCACCCGAATCTGAGCACACGGGCCTACAACATTTCCGCCTCTATCGGAAATGCAGCCGCCCCAGCCAGGATTCAATACCGCGACCTACGGGTTGGCAGCCGAGTACCTTAGCCACTAAACCACCACGAAGGGGCCCTTAGGAAAAAATCAAACGGAATTCTAACAGCACACAATGAAATATTGGGAACGCAAACTATCGGGGCACAAGAGAGGAGACAAACGAGCGCAGGCTTAAAGTTGGTTTATTCAACGAAGATAATATTTACCAGAAAGACAAGAAGGCAAATGGAAATACAAGGAAGAAGGTTCCATTGTGATCAAGTGTCGTCCAGAAACAAGATTTTACAATCTATATAACAGTGATACAGGCGGTGAGCTGACACATCTATCAATATTCTTTATGAAAAAGGCTTCCGCAATCTCTCTAGTTTTTGTGGGACGGTAGACGTATTATATTTACGTGCGCGAAAATTCAGGTATACGCAGCCACGCTTTGTGCGAAGGGCAGATAAATGTAAACCTGGGGCCGACTTCAACGCATTGTAGCGTTTTTGTAGGCGAATGTTCAGGCAGCGCCCAGTCTGCCCAATATATAACCTGCCACAAACAGTAGGATGCAATATTTATATTCATATGTGGGGTGTAACGTCCCAAAGCCACCATATGATTATGAGAGACACCGTAGAGGAGGGCTCCGGAAATTTTGACCACCTGGGGTTCTTTAACGTGCGTCCAAATCTGAGCACATGGGCCTACAGCATTTTCGCCTCCGTCGGAAATGCAGCCACCACAGCCGGGATTCGATCCCGTGACCTGCGGGTCAGCTGCCGAGTACCTTAGCCACTAGACCACCGCGGCTGGGCCGGGATACAATAAACGACGTTGGTGAAACAATTGATACGCTTAACATCACAACCTTTCTTCACGAGGCCTGCCTTCAGTCCGCTTTTCAAGTCAATTCTTGAACGCATTTGCTGTAATTTTCTGCTGGCGGAAAATACAACGTCAAGTTTAAACTTTATTTGCACATTTGTTAAACCATGCGAGAACCCGTGCACATAAGGGACTACCGGGAGCTTACGTCGTTTATCTGCATCTCTTACGGGGCATCTCGTTCCTAGCTTCATTCGCAATACATCCTGAGCGGCGAAAATTAGAACAGTAAACGGAAAGCCTGCCTCTCGCAATCTGATTATTTGATTTGAAAATGCCCGGGCAATTTTGTGGTAATAGGATGTCGTTACAGCAGAATTGAGAAGGTTAATCGCAATACCCGATTTTACTACTTTGGAATGCAAAGAAGAGTAATCTGGGATTGGTTTCTTTGAACGGGGAGAATAAGACCAGCATAGGTGATCTGCGTGAAAAGACGACTCAAAATCGAGAAACTGAAAAATATCACATAGCGGGATGTCGTCCGTGCGACGCAATTCTTTTTATTTGAAGGTTTCTATAATCTTATCCCGGCTTTGTTCCAAGGAAGCAAAAGGAGCGAGCACAAGGTAATCGTCGGCATACCTGAAGACATTATATTACAAGGCTGTTCAGTGTCGTTTTCAAAGCCCTGTCAAAAAACCTTGAACATATGTCAAACAAGACCATCGCGATACACGAGAGCTGATACAAAATGCCGGACGTTTGAACGTAAAACTTATCGCCCCAAAATACAAGAGTAGAATTCAAGTTTAAAAAAGTAGTTTTTTGGTTGCTGAGAATTCGACAACCTGCTTTGATCCCTTTACCAGGAAAGGGTCCCGAAAGTTCAAGGCAATCCCGGCTGCGGCGGCGGCATTTCCGATGGAGTCGGAAATGTTGTAGGCCCGTGTGCTCAGATTTGGGTGCACGTTAAAGAACCCCGGGTGGTCAAAATTTCCGGAGCCCTCCACTACGGCGTCTCTCATAATCATATGGTGGTTTTGGAACGTTAAACCCAACATATCAATCAAAATCAATCAAGTTCAAGGCAGACAAGTGAAACTGGAGGAACGCTGAAATTTCATGTTGCCATGTGATTCGTCCCGTAATTAATGTTCGAAAAGCTAGGCATGTCTTGGTTATGGGTTTTCGCTAAGAAAAAAATGGTTCCGATGCGATTTTTTTTTCGCTCTTTTCACTGAAGTCACAAGTCGGCACATGTTGCTAGCTCACAGCAAAGCGACGGCTTGTTTCTCAACTTCAGCTGGTTTTTCTCAAACTTCATTAAACCTTTTCCTGAAAGCAGCATACACCTTTGAAGCGTATTTTTCTTCAGATAGAACAACAAAACACCCTTCCTTATCAGCAGTAACAAGCCTCAGGCTGTTAGAAACAAAGAACTTAATAATCGGGCCCAGTTTGCTGTGTAAGTACACCCACCCTCTCGTTTCGTATTGACAAAGTTGAAACACATTCCTTAATACAATGCAAACTGTCCACTTCCTGAACTTTTTGCGCTACTGACCGTGCCAAGGCGAGCTTCTCAATTCCGTCAGAGGTAGATGCCGGACAGAACTTGGGTCCCATTTTAAGAACATGAAGGTGCTTTTCGGGTACTTGGCAATCGGCCAGTACCAGGATGTCTCACTTTTCGCTAGGCAACTTATTCCTTGTCTCCGGCGTTGGTAGAAGCATATCAAAGTACCTCAGTGTAGGTTTCGGCCAGGTTGTTCCATGAAGAAAATATTTCACCACGAGCACAGTTCTACACTCACAGGCAGTCTTTAAACACGTTAAACAGAGGGAGGAGATTGGAGCCATCCACACATGTCCTGAAGATCTGACGGGCATATTCGCTGCCTGGAATGCCAGGAAGCACACCTTGCTTGTCAGGAAGCAAGGTTTGCTTCCTGACATTCGCTCCGAATGGTATCACCGGGCCAATGCGGCGCCTTATCATGACTACCAGAGAAGTTCGAGAGCGCGCACTGTGCAAGCGCGTCCTTCTCTTTCTTCCAGTCTGCGCTTTCACCCTCTTCAACTGCGCTTATACTGGAACGCCATAAAAAAGGCAAGGTGTGACTTTTGTAGTAGCCGCGGAAGCATTGAGCGATCATATCGTAACAAAAGTACGTTGTAGTGGCAGTGCTCGCTGTGCGCCGCTTTCGCGCCTTGGTTTTAGACGTTCCGCGGCGGCGAATAAATGCGCATTGCGTCGGTTTTTTTTAATCGACAAATGTGATAAGATTACCTGAGCAAGGGTGTCTCTTGGCAAACCACGCCATATACCTGTTCTCGCCGCCGTGGAGCACGGCCATTACAAGTGACGTATTTTGGTCACGATACCCTCTCTCAGTGCTTCCGCAGCAACTGCAAAAGTGACATCTTGCGATTTTTCGGGCGTTCCGCTGTGCGCGCTGTTGAAGGAAGCGAAAGCGCAGGCTGACAGGTAGAAGAGGGTGCGCATGCGCAGTGCGCGCCCTCGAGCTTCTCTGGTAGCCGTGAGAAGGCGCCACCTCGCTGTTCGCCACGCACTGCCGTGGTCTCCGAAATTTTGATCGGCACTGTACATGCGAAATAAACAATGAAGTATATAACTGGGTGCTGTTCCCGAGACAGGCAATAGATGACACCAGGTTAACGCTGCCGACAGTAACGTTTCATTGAAGGCCGCAAGCGGGGAGTTCTAATTATCCGCTTACACGTCGCTACTGTCACTCCAAAGCAATATCGTGAGTCGAGTTTCTAAACAAAGCACTGTTTTCATGACAACTTCGAAAGATGAACAGTCCTTTCGTCCGACCCTCTTTAACAACAGAATGATAACTACAAAGAAATTTTAAATAAAATAAAACGTTTCTGATGGTGCTTAGTATTCAAACTATGGCCCCAGTTTCTGAAGGCGAGCGTCTTACCGACTGGGCTTCTACAACACAGGCTTTCAATACGTCAGCACATCTGCGTCATACGACTACGCGCTGGAGGAGAAGGTTGCGCTCCCACCATAATCATCCAGAAGGTCAGAAAGGGACTTAATGAACACCCCACCCCTTCGTTCAATGCGGAGAGTTATCACCATGCAAGCTTTTGAAGATAATGGTGGGCTACTACCTCTGATGTCGCGTTCCAAGTACTGTCAGCCCCGGGAAGTCCGACATCGAGGACAAGCCTGTGCGAACTTAATGTCATCACTTAAATTTCATTTCAGTGTGACTACAATTATAGGACTCACTCAGCGGGTGTTCTTCGTCGGTGTTCAGCGTCACAGATTGCAAAACAAACGTAGTGGGTGGTTCCCTCCCACGTTAGCACAACGCGCACGCTTGCTTGCAGGCGCTGAACACGGAGCTAAGCGGGCTGTCGGACGCTGACCTGGTGGACTTCGCGGCCGCCTGGGCCAAACTCGACGTGGCCGCGCGGCGCACTCTACCGCTGCGCGCGATTCCAGTCCTGCTGGACTCGCTCCCGCGTCCTCTGCGGCTGCCCCGGCCAAACACATTGGCTCTGGCCATCATGGACGTGCCCTTGCTCAGTGGGGACAGGGTGAGACGCTTCGAACTGATTGATTGATTGGTTTGTCTGTCAATTTATTGAGCCGTATAGATGTCTAGGTTCACAGATTTATTGTTTTTGAGACGAAGCCCATAAGTTTTTCACCGTTGAGCGGAAAATGGCAGGTGAATGAACTACTGCAAGAACTCACGTGACATACTTCCCTAACAGCGTCATGTTGTGCCGGTGCCGTCGCCGTGATGCCACATCTGTGACAGCGCCAGAATGCAATCACGTGACGTCGTCGTCACTTGTTGACGTCGTCATCCCATGCCATGGTTGCTTGCTCAAAGATGGGCCGATTCCGGAAATAGTTCAATACCGCGTGAAGTGCTCAGGGCTTCAGGAATTGAACAATGCACTGGTTGAGATCTTCAAGGTAACCTAATGTTTGCCTCTCACATTACGGGTCGCTATGTCGCAGAAGAATCCCGGTACCCGCTTGTGTAACTGAACACGCTACCAAGTGTGAAGGAGGCATTCACCTTGACGTGTTACAGAATGTTTGAACAAGCTCCTGAACTTTTTTTTTGCTAAACACGAGAGTAACACACCATTCATCACTCCATTCATGTATTGAACGCTCCGCTTTCCTAAATCATCATCATCATCATCATCAGCCTGACTACGTCCACTGCAGGACAAAGGCCTCTCCAATGTTCCGCCAGTTAACCCTGTCTTGTGCTTGCTGCTGCCAATTTATACCCGCAAACTTCTTAATCTCATCTGCCCACCTAACCTTCTGCCTCCCCCTAACCCGCTTCCCTTCTCTGGGAATCCAGTTAGTTACCCTTAATGACCAGTGGTTATCCTGTCTACGCTCTACATTCCCAGGAAACGAAGAACTTAATTAAGATGCGTCAAATCATGAAAGTGTCAAGTACAACAGACAAAATAGAACTGGCAGAGCTTTCGAAGTTGATTAATAGACGTAAAGTATGCGATGTAAGAAGGTATAACATTGAGAGAATTGAACACGCTCTGAAAAACGGAGGAAGCGTCAAAGCAGTGAAGAGGAAACTTGGGATAGGCAAAAGTCGGATGTATGCACTAAGGGACAAAGAAGGCAAAATAACTACCAATATGGATAAGATAGTTAAAATAGCGGAGGAGTTTTACAGAGATCTGTACAGTATCCGAGACAACCACGACCTTAATACTATAAGAACTAGCAGTAACCCGGATGACACCCCACCAGTAATGATAGAAAGGTCAGAAAAGCTTTGGAAAACATGCAAAGAGGCAAAGCTGCTGGTGAGGATCAGGTAACATCTGATCTGCTGAAAGATGGAGGACAGATTGTGTTAGAAAAACTAGCCACCCTGTTCACGAGGTGTCTCCTGACGGGAAGGGTACCAGAGTCTTGGAAGAACGCTAACATCATCTTAATACATAAGAAAGGAGATGACAAGGACTTGAAGAATTACAGGCCGATCAGCTTGCTCTCTGTAGTATACAAGATATTTACAAAGGTAATTGCTAACAGAGTAAAGAAAACATTAGAATTCAATCAACCAAAGGAACAAGCAGGATTTCGAACAGGCTACTCAACAATTGACCACATTCATACTATCAATCAGGTAATAGAGAAATGCTCAGAGTATAACCAACCACTATACATAGCCTTCATAGATTATGAGAAGGCATTTGAATCAGTAGAAATATCAGCCGTCATGCAGACACTGCGGAATCAGGGCGTAGATGAAGTATATATAAACATTCTGGAAGAAATCTACAGGGGATCAACTGCTACCATAGTGCTTCATAAAGAAAGCAACAGAATACCAATCAAGAAGGGTGTAAGGCAGGGGGACACAATCTCCCCAATGCTATATACCGCGTGCTTACAGGAGGTGTTTCAGAAGCCTAGAATGGGAACAGTTAGGGATAAGAGTCAATGGAGAATACCTTAGTAACCTGCGCTTCGCTGATGACATTGCATTGCTTAGTAACTCAGGGGACGAATTGCAACTCATGATTACAGAGTTAGACAAGGAGAGCAAAAAGGTGGGTCTTAAAATTAATCTGCAGAAAACGAAAGTAATGTACAACAACCTCGGCAAGGAGCAGCGCTTCGAGATAGGTAATAGTGCACTTGAAGTTGTAAAAGACTATGTCTACTTAGGGCAGGTAATAACCACAGAGCCTAACCACGATATTGAGGTAACTAGAAGAATAAGAATGTGATGGAGCACATTTGGCAAGCACTCTCAAATTATGACAGGTAGATTGCCGCTATCCCTTAAGAGGAAGGTATATAACAGCTGTATCTTGCCGGTACTTAGCTACGGAGCAGAAACCTGGAGACTTACAAAGAGGGTTCAGCCTAAATTGAGGACGACGCAGCGAGCAATGGAAAGAAAAATGGTAGGTGTAACCTTAAGAGACAAGAAGAGGGCAGAGTGGATTAGGGGACAAACGGGGGTTAAGGATATCATAGCTTTCCTAAATAGTAATGAATAAAAACCAGTGTCCATGCTTACTGAGTGCGACTGCAGCCAGAAGCTCTAAAAAAGTGAGGCCTCGAGCTAGCCTGTTAGTGTGTGTTAGCCGTTCAATATCGATCTAGAAAACACGTAGCGTATAAGACGAAAGAAAATGGAGCTTTTTTTGAAATATTTTCTGGTCAGCTTCAAATGTTGTCATAAAAGCAACTCATAGACCGTTCTGAAGAAATAAATGTGCGGATTTTCTCGGGCGTATATGTAAACACTTTTATTACAGGCTACCGAAAGAAAAGCTCGCGAATGTGAGACGTGTGAAGCTTCAGGAACGAACGTGTGCTTATTTCTAGCTCACGGCGTGTTTATAATGGGCTACCTTATGAACGATCTCTTTTTTGTGAGTTTTATTTCAATGCTTGCCGACTTTCCGTTTTTGTCTTGGCGAGGAGGTGCTGACTAGAGCTTCCATGGGGGCTTGTTAACACGGGACAAGGGAGGGAACAGCCTGTCATATTTTTTTTCGTGAATAATTGCCAGAGTGCCAGCGTTACTTCTATCATGCCTTTCCAAAAGAATGTCCTAAGGGGCCTTTCACCATTGTAATGTGGAAATCACGATGGGAGTCACGTCTGAAAAAAAAAGGGTGATGCAATTTGCGCCGTACAATCTATTGCGTAGCATGATGCCTCACCACACATACGCAGTTCCGACCTCCAGCAGAAAACGGAGTTAAACAAGAAGAAATTGCGACATACTTTATTACTTACGAGTTTCATTTGTTCTTAAGCTGTCAGCGTAAAGCAAGCAATGCCTCTTCGCAAATTTCAAGTAAACAGAATTGAAAGCGAGGCACAGCAGATAAAAATGTGAAACTCTGCAGTTCTGCGTGACGTATTTTTTTTCTCTTCTGATTTTCCACTGCGCTTTTCTGCCATGGTTCCGAATGTAATGCCTTATTTATGCATGTTTTTTTTTCTTTCACTTGGTGGCTAGTATGATAAGACTTTTCTCGTCTGATCGGCTATAGTCTCATCACAATAGCGCAGTAGTTTTTTAGGTAGTCTTTGGCGCAGTACTTTTTTGGACGCGTAGACGTCATGACTATTACTCTCGCATCATTACTCAAAACACCGAATTTATTAAAGTGTGCCGAGAAAACACCATGTTTTCATAAAGCGAAAGCGGCAGTATGGTTGGGGGAGCTGATTCTTCCGCACGTGCACGTGAAAGACTGAAAATCTGTGACACAGTTATTGCGTCACAGATTCAAGCCACTTTTGCATCGACGTTTCATTGCAATATAGCAGTAACGTCCATGCATCTGAGGTTGTTTGTTATTAGAGCGGAAAATTTCGTGCTCAGGTGTCCTCGAAGCTGAGTCATAGATTCTGATGTGCCTGCTTTACCTCGCTTCAGTTCAATTTTACGAGCACGTTCTTGTTTTCGGTACCATGAATTGATTCAGTTTATTGCAAAGCCGTAAAACTGCATGAATCAGGGACATGAAACATTCAGCGCCCATTTATGGCTATGAATTACGTACCGCAGAGATGTGTCCCCATCTCGTGCATTATTAATTCCAAGTTCGCCGAAGCGGTAAATGTTTCTGGGAATATATAGCTTCTACACATTTAGCCCCCGTATCGCGCGTCCAGGACACCGCCCTTTTTTGTTCTTTTTTAACTATTAGATATATAATTGCGTGGAGCATATGTAAATCTTGTGTAGAGCGGGATTTACGGCAACAATAAATACTCGCGGGTATTTCTCGGCGAATGTCAACAAAGTATTAATGCCTTACGAAAAGTCATCAGAATGAAGGAGAAATACGGACCGCAGAACACTTGATTAGGTCCTGGTTAAATTTAGGCTATATCCAAGAAACTTTACAAAAAATGTGCAGTTTCCTGGCTACATCAAGCACTTCAAGCGGTAGCTTATAATGTAAGAGTCCATCATAACTAACGACGTAATTCAGCTTATTGTAACAGCACATGTAGAAGTGACTCAGGCACTAATACAAATTTCGTTTTCGTGAGATCTGTGAACTTAAGAAAGAGCAAACATACCCATCAGTACGTTTTAGTGATATTTGCTTGATCATGACCATGAATTGATGAGAAATATATGCCGAGAAAGGAAACCGCCTCACGATCATGCTTAGGAACTGGGTGGAAGAGTACTCTGGGTTAGGGAATCCGACGTATAAGAATTTCTCTTCGATCCGTGGTCAGTTAAGTCACTTTCCGCATATTACCTGGCTTACCTCTCGTACTACCCTCAAAATAGACAATTGCTGCATGCCGCGGCAGCTTTTTACGCTTCAATATTGGATGGTACCAACATTTTCAAAGTCATCACGTTATGCTGTAGTCGATGTTGGATGTACAGAATCCTCTGTGATAAAACTATACGCAGGTACAAACTCGCATTTTTTAAAGATATGTCTAGTATACTATTACACGTTTGATAAGCAGGGAGTTTAGAAATCATGCGATAACTCTTACCGTTAGGGCAGGCCCTCCTGACACCGAAGTGGGGAGCTCACTCCGCTACAGCGCTCTCTTACCAAAGGTCGCTCTCTGCATCCTTTCCTGTACCCTATAGCTAAAAACAAACAAACAAACAAACAAACAAACAAACAAAAGAACTCGCCACTCCTATATCACTAGTTTGAGTCATAGCGGAACGTTTTTCACGAGGGTTTGTGAGACTACCAAACATAGTGAGGGAAACCTTGAAATCACCCAGTGCCCTTGATGTAACAGCGATGTTTACGTAATTGCACAATAGTTCAGACACACTGATGACCAATTTATTTAGTAAGGCCGACGTCTATTCAAGACACGAATTACATTTTAATGCGAAGTCAGGACAGTTGAGAGCAATAAATGTTTTTTTCGTGGCTTGCAGTGTGAGCCTTTTTTTATAACATGTAACGTGTTCAACGTAGCCTGATAGAAACCAAAAACACACAAGACGGGGACGGAGTACAGCGCTCGTGTGTCTCAAGGTTCTTCGCTGTCCTCGTCTTCAGTGCTTTTATACTTCCTGTGAACCTTTTTTTTTTACGGAGAAGAGGATTTCCTCCTTTCTGGGCTGGGTTACGAGAATATAAATACCGATTTCACAGTCTCGGCAGTGCATTTTTTAGGGGGGGGGGGGGTCACGTGCATTAACAGCCCAGAGATGACTATGGTGGTGCTCATGGAGCTTTGATTTAAAATGTCGATTATGTCTTACCAGCATGTCCAAACAGCCACCTTAGGGAACAACGTAACCGAACTAACCCACTGTTAATACTATAGTACTCCGACACGGAACTGAATTCGGAGGAAACGTGGCGATAGTGTGACGTGATCATCATCATCATCATCATCATCATCATCAGCCTGACTACGTCCACTGCAGGACAAAGGCCTCTCCCATGTTCCACCATTTAACTCGGTCCTGTGCTTGCTGCTGCCAATTTACACCCGCAAACTTCTTAATCTCATCTGCCCACCTAACCTTCTGTCTCCCCCTAACCCGATTGCCTTCTCTGGGAATCCAGTTAGTCACCCTTAATGACCAGCGGTTATCCTGTCTACGCGCCACATGCCCGGCCCACGTCCATCGCGTGACGTGCTCAACAAATACATTAAAAATCGAAACACGCAGCCCCACTAAGAAAGTGCTCGCGGCCTCTCAACGCAGGTCCACTACGTCCACCTGCTGCAGTCCCTTCTGCGCGTTCGCATGAACATGTACGAGCCCCTGTGCGAGCCGCTGCAGCGCAGCCTGGAGGCCGACGCGGCGGCCGCCTACCCGGAGCTTCGGCGGGCCGACATGCGGCCCGTGTCGGGCACCATGAAGCGCCAGCAGGAACAGCGCGCGGCGCACGTCCTCGCCGAGTTCTTCGTGCGCGGATGCGAGCGGCTTCGCCTGGAGCGCGCGGCTCGCACTCTGCAGAGGGCGTACCGCGCGCACCGATGGCGCCGCACCGCCACGCTGGCCAACCGCCTGCAGCCGTTCCCGCTCTTCCTGCTCACCCAGACAAAGCTGCAGTACTGGTGAACGGCCTCTGCTGCACGTCGACGCACGAAGAGAGCGTAGGCGATGCTTGAACTGTGGGAGGACTATCTCGCGAGCAGCAGAGCGGGAGATTCGGTTTGCGTTGCTCCTTGAGAGACACCGGCTTCGTGCTCACTTTTTTTCCCGCATACTGATGGCACTTTCGCGGCCTTATAGATGTTCGTGTCCCCTTGGACCACTTAGAAAACGTGAGCTTTTCTATTCTGTTGGTTTGTTACACCTACTCTTTCGCTGCCTGCTATAGTATTTGTCACGATTTATTATAGATTGTTATTGTCGAATGCTTTTAACTGTCTTGTTGTTTCTCCGTGGAACTCCAGTGGAACCGTTTCAAAGCTCTGTGGAATAGTTTACACTTTGTTTCTGTTCCTAGTTTTCTCTCGAACGATTTTTGATTGCTCCATTTATCGCGCAAGTATTGCTTTCTCATAATGATAGTTTAATTCTGCAAAGCTTTTTTTTCCCTTTAACCGTGTGTGCATGGTAGTGATAGCTTAACAGTGCGACTTAGCGTACTGTCAAGGTACTCAAAATACAATCAGCCATTTCGTTCTTGTGAAGTGTAGTGTACTCTATCGCCGCTCTCTGATCTGGCTGGAGAACAATAAACCGTGCGCAGCTCTGGATCACTTTCTCTACCTTTGAAGTCGATTCATTTTTACTTAGAGTTCAATGATGATTCAATTCTTTCTCCGTGGTTTCTCGAGCACTCGAAACAACGAAACATACTCGAGAACTCTAGAATGTGTTTCTTGATTTTTGAATTGCACTAAAAATTTACGATTGCATTTTGAAACGGAAGAAAACCATCACCCATTTCCTCTTTGATACGCATACATTTTTTCCCTCCCTAGGCATTGCTTACCTTTGAAGAAGAAACTCACTTTCAACGTATCGTGACGTCATGCCCGTGAAATTGTCATTTACAAATGTGGCGATGGAAGATGCGGGGAATGAGCAGCATCCGTTACGGCGTGACAAAGTACAGACACGCGTAGCGAGCATGTTTCAATTCTGGCCCATTGTGACCGATTCTCAATGATGATCTGTCTTTCTTCTCACCTGTGAGTGAAATAGAGGCAGTCAGGGAAATGAGGATGGTTTCTGGTTTCATAACATGTACAGCACTCACGGACTGAAACGCGGCATCGTTTTTTTTTTTCACTATAACGTCTTAGATGAGCAATTCGCAACGTCCAGGTACCGTGGCGCCGCTGAGCGGTGGCGGCCGGAAGCTCTGTTGATTGATTGATTGATTGATTTGTGGGGTTTAACGTCCCAAAACCACCATTTGATTATGAGAGACGCCGTAGTGGAGGGCTCCGGAAATTTTGACCACCTGGGGTTCTTTAACGTGCACCAAAATCTGAGCACACGGACCTACAACATTTCCGCCTCCATCGGAAATGCAGCCGCCGCAGCCGGGAATCGAACCCGCGATCTGCGGGTCAGCAGCCGAGTACCTTAGCCACTAGACCACCGCGGCGGGGCGGAAGCTCTGTTGAGATCCGGCACTTATTTACTTAATATAGTATATCAGCGCTTCTCTACTTTATCAAAAACACCGAAGCGCGAAGAATTAAAGTCTTCGCCAAAAGTGTACTTTCCGGTATCGTCTCTATCGGGGCGATCATCTCAACGACCTCCATGTTGGATGTATAATAGCGCCACCAATGGGTCGTGAAAGTAGCGAATTACTCACGATAACCGCGTCATGTCGATCTGAATCTGGCCGCTAAAGACAATGTTAGGTCCGATGTAAGTGTTAGGGTCAAACTTACGCTAACATAACACAAACTTGTTGAAGGCCCGTGTGCTCAGATTTGGGTGCACGTTAAAGAACCCCAGGTGGTCGAAATTTCCGGAGCCCTCCACTACGGCGTCTCTCATAATCTTATGGTGGTTTTGGGACGTCAAACCCAACATATCAATCAATCATAACGCAAACTTCAGATGCTGGAAACAAAACAACACGAATTGCTTAGCCATAAATTGGCACGTTTCAATCCGTGCGCATTACAGCGACATCCAGGCAAACGTGGATACCATGGCTGCCGCTGGAAGGTAGTAAAGCACAGCGTGGGTCCTCTCTTTCTCTAACATCCTTTATTCACCCCCGTAGAATAACAGTGTGTTTGTTTAGTGTATATAGCATCTCTGTACGCTCCGCGGAGAAAGAGATAGAGACCGTTAGAAGTCCCCACGCTCGTCGGTAGACTTCGCGCTCGGCGGAACATGCGCCGCACCGGTGAGACAGGCAGGCCCAGAACCTCGTCGATGTATACGCTTTGTGAAACGACTAATCACCACCGTTCTGTTTGGGAAATATATTTATATATATATAGAAGCTTAACGTCGTCTTAAATGCACTTTGCGCAGTGTTCGCCCGCGGGGTACATCACGACGCTATACGACGGCAGGAAATGGTCGTGAGTCGTCTACACTGTTAAAGCTTCGCTAGTAAAGGCGTAAGCTTGCGTTCGTAGTCGAAGCAGCACAAGGACGCGTATAGAAGAGCGAGCGCGGCGCGATTTAATCGCTTGACGAGATATCACCGTCGATATGCCGAGTCGTCGCCCACTTCCTGAGATCGTGCGCTTTCTTTGTTTGCTCAGAAGGGAATTTTTGGCGGAGCACGCGAACTTGCGGTGAGACATCGCCAATCCACGAACGTTCGCATGGGGTCACACGGAAAAACGTTGCGATGTTTGCTCCCAAGCTCACTACGCTATCGCGTGCTTAAAAGTTATGCCAGCTTAAGAGGCCGCTGGCATCTTCTATAGGCGTATTGATGCTGCAGTAGCTCGAAACGCCTGGAAATTCTCAAGTTTGCCATGCGAACTTGACAATTTTTCTATGGTAGCTATAGGTAACTTTCAAGTGTACACGTTGATGAGTGTTAGTCAATTATAGGTGATGTCTTTTCTTACTTCGTGCTCGGTATCTCACTTCTGCCTGCTTTAATATGATGACGTATCAGACGCCAGCTTTAGTTGCGTGCAATATAGGCGCGTCATTGGAGTGGGCGACGAAACGGTTGAAAGGGGTTGCTTATTGCGGTATAGCAGTGGTCTTTCAGGAATCAGCAACTAATACAATCGTAAATCAATACGTAATCGTCAATTAGCACAAGACGAGCATGGCATGCCTTAGATGCGTGAAATTAGAAATAGGCGCGATAAATGCGTAATTGAGTGCGACTGCTCAGCGAGTCGCCAGTGGCTTGAAAGAATTGAGGGAATGCGTCGTCGTTCGGGACGAAGTGCATACGGAGGGCATCGAAATGAACTTTTGTGAATGTACTGTTCTAAATAGGGGAAAAACGCTATACTGGTTCGGCTTACAAAAACGCACACGCGATTCTTACAGACCATGTGTATGTGTGGCAGTTGGGAGAAAGTTGTACTATGCTGATTCGAAGAAATGCTATTCCTTGCCCATTGCGACGTGGAGTGTAGTTTATTCTGTTCACCGACAGCCTCCAAGTATGTTAACGGAGAAGAGCAACGCCAAAAGGGATAGAAAGGCGAACTCCTAGAACGTAGTGCTTTTCTCTGTAAATGCGTTGCTTTAGGATAACGTCTCCCCCCCCCCCCCCCCAGCTAAAGACACTCGTTTCAAGACAGATTGCGTTTGAAATGCAAATTCCATAGTTGAAGATGCTTCCACACCGCTCAATTTGATTGTTCTACGTTACGTATAACCCGCCGTGGACGTCGCACGAAATTTTATCCACTCAGGGACACATCGTGATCATTCGATCAGCATGTGTTTGGTTTACTTTAAACGACGCAAGTTCGTTTTCGTACAGTGCAGAATGACCACAGCGTGGTAGTACAAGCCCATAGGCTCAAAGTGTATGGCACACCGTCAAATGTTGGTAATTCGATTTCGTCAGTTCTTGTTCATGTTCATGAACGTATAGAAGAACTTTAATGGTACTCCACGTGAGCCCATGTCTGCGTTCACTCGACCGTATTACTGTCCCGGCAAGTGCTGTCCACAGTTAAAAATGATACGAATCTTTGCCACCAAAAAAGTTTTCCACACCTTGTTCCCACGCTGAATCAGTTTCGCGACGTGCTCTAGCGCACAAAACTTACTCTGTCAACATTTTATATCTCTTATCAGCTCGTATAGTCAGCAGTAACAGTTCCCCACAAGGGCACCGATTAGTTTAGCATCATTGCTTGTCGGTACTAAACGGCGATGCTATATAATTATATAGTTAACTTTCTAGAAGCAGCTTAGGGCAACAATATTCTGTAGGCACGCTGTCACAGGATGAGTCCGTCTGTCGGGTCTTCCATGGCGGGAGTGTTCTGGGCCCGCAACTCCTACTCGAACCACGTAGACAGCATGAAGCCTTTGAGTTTTGATGGGACAGTAAGCGATTCCATACGCTCTCGCGTAGATTCATACCTGTATACAAGGTAAACGGTACTGCAAGTGCCTGCGAGCTGGCAAGACTGGGTGTTAACTAAACAAGACTAGGTGTTAACTCGCTCCGGTGCGGCGCAGATGTATTGCAAGAACGCTTTGAAGAGAGCGCGCAGTGTGTTTTTAGCGAGCCTGGAGAGCGTGGAGACTTCGACGGCGGAGCACTGGCCTAAGGCACACCGACTGCACCGAGGTCCGCGGCGGCCACGCCTGCACATCGGAGGGTGGCTCACACAACGTGAAAGAAAAGGAAGATGCACTGAGCTTACTCACTATGCCACCTATACGAGCATACCTTGAGTTAGGGTTTCATTGAATGGGCAGTCTGGGCAGCCGACACGCGAAGCAGGATGCGTCTCCGGTTTTGTCATCGGAAGGCCGTTTGTAGTATCAGCTTTCCTCACACGATCGCTCTCATGTGATCATTGATCATGTGATCACATAATCACTGAAGGCACGTTAACTCATAAAACGGAGCTGTTTGCGCGAGTCAAGAGTTCGAAAACGGCTGTCCTTTCAACTCGTTCGTGGTTAGCCACAGTCCTTCGATAAATGTTATCGATGAAATCTGTGTCAGCTATTAAGATTTCTTTTTTTACACAGCAACATGACGTTGACCTAGAGGTTGATGTGTCCGGCCTCGAAGGTACGGCGTCGTTCAGGCACCGCACGACTTCCGAGAAACTTTGCAGCGACACCTACGCCACGCTTGGCGACGCCCCTTTTTTTTGCAGGCTGAGAGATGACCTTCCTGCAAGCCACCGGTCCTTCCCATGTGCTAGCGCTGCTGCCCGTTGCTGCCACACCACTGAGCACAATGCGACTCTACGACGACTGCCGGTACAAAGCTGGTCGTGGTACATCATGGCGCATAACTGCTTTGCGATAAGGTTATGGTCTTAACATAGGAGACGTTATCACTTTGACAGTGCTTTTCATTGAGAGATCTGTTCTCGGCGATCGTCGCTTCGTGCTCACGTGGCCGAGGCATTACGTGGTAGAAGAGAGGGAAGATCAAGCTAAAAGCCTAATGCCAACGTGCTTATCTAGCGGACTTTTCTTATCGTAGAAGTTACTAACCCTAGAGCAGCTTCGCAAATGTTCATCGGCGCAGCCGATTCGTGCACTTCCGTTTCTTTCGCTCCCACTATCGAGATGCTGTGCGAATGAATGTGACCAACGTCGTCTCCTTTATGGGACGATTGGAATTGTTCCAGGATAAAGAAGATGCGTTCTGATGGTTCATAAAGCACCTAAGGTGACTATAGTGATTTCTTCCGTATTTTAAGGGTCCCGCGAATAGACGACAGTGTTTTCACTTGCGATTACTTCGAAAGCTTGTACAAAGTTTTGTGTCTCAGTAGACCGACCACATGCATTTTGTCCCGTATCATAGCGCATAGTGAACCCTTATAATGAGCAATGCCCTTGAACAGTTGGAAGTATTAACGAATTTGGCAGCTACAATAATCGTCCATGTTCCTGCCATTAAACTGCCATCATCGCTGGCAGATAGCTTTTATGTTAACTGCTGGCGTCTATGTGGGTGCTATGCTTGTACTCTCAAGATTTTTTCAATCAGCATGAAAACTGTGCAGGCCATCACTTCGAACTTCTCGAGGGAGGAGGTATTTGCTTCGTGTCTGCAGTTTCACTTATTTTGTGTTATATTTAACCATTTCAACGACGAGGCTCGCTCGCTAAGCGATCGTTGCCAATCCCTCTCTGAGCTTAAGTGGTATGGCACTCGTGGCGCGATTGGCCGCCGCGGCCTCGGTTGCACGACACTCAATACTGAACTCGGGTGGACGACTCTGTGGGAAGACTACGGGAAGAGATTGCCTATGTACAGACACCAGGGGGTTGGGAGGGGGGCCCCTCTTTGGCACGTTCTTCTCACGAGGCAGCCGTGGGCGCTGCTGCCTGCCATCAGGCGTCGAGCGACACCGTGGTTTTCGTTGTGCTCGTCCACTGGACCTTGCGGGCAGCTCCTGGTTGTGTGTCCGGTACTCGGTGTTTTGTATCGGCTGCTGCCTTACAGGGCGCGAATGGCGGCTCTTGTTGAGCGGGGGCCGCGGGGGTTACTTTGAAGGGTAGTCGCTGCCCTCTCGCCGTGTTGTCGTCGGGGGGCCGTGACTGGCCTCGGGGACCTCCGCCGCGAAGGGGGCGACCTTCGCCCGGAGGTCCTCGTCTCGTGGCAATCAAGCCTCCTCTATCTGGAGAAAGCCGGCGTTTAGTTGACGTCTGGCACGCGCCTATGACGTGCGCCGCCTCGCAGCGCCCTCAGCGGCGATCCCAGCAGGCTCGGAAAGCCCGCCATTTTGGAACGCAGCTGGCTGCGCAGCGAAGTCCGCCGGCGGTCCGGCGAATCCGGTTGAAGCAGAGGCGCTCGGTCCTGCAGCACAATCTTGGGTGACGAGGCGCTGACCAGAAGGTCGGATGCACCGGGCGCCACGCGGCAGAAGGCCGCTTCGAGTAGTGCTTCGGACTCTTCCTTCTCCGGGATCGGTAGCAACAACGTGGGCCGCCGCACGTGCAGGTCGCGGAACCTCTCGAAGCGGGACGGTGGCCGCGGCTTGGGTGGCGGCGGCCGTACCGTGAGCGGCAGTACCGTCGGTGCAGTGACGCTTCCCGCCGGACTCACTCGGTGCTGACCACCACGGCGGCTGCGAACCTCGGCGGGCGGAGGAGCCAGAACCACGCTGGACAACGCCGCTGGACAAAGCACCGCGCCAGCGTTCTTTGCCGTCGTCGACGGCGCCGTTGGTGAAGACGGTGACTTCACCGGCGGTGGAGGCTGAAGCCTGGGTGGTGAAGGCCGGTCCGGTGATGTCTTGGTTGGTGCATGAGAGACGCGTTCTATTGGTGATCCATCCGGACTTTTCGTCTTCGTAGTGGCAGTTGCCCTCGGAGGTGGCGTCGTAGGCTTGGCCGCTTCTTTCTCTGGCGTACCGAAAGGAGACTCGGAAACTGGAGTCCTCGGGCTTCGCGCCGGCAGTGGTGGTGGGGGACAGGCGGCTTTCGGTGGCTGCGTCGGAGGCGAGCGAAGTGGTGGTGGCGGATGGACCACCGCTCGCGTGAGGCAGCTGCGGCGCCCTCTGGGCACCTCGGGGACGTCCTCGGGGCTCGTGGGGCAGCTCGACGTCGGACTGGAGGCTCCCGAACTGGTCGGTAGCGGCGAAGAGACGCGGCGGCCGATGGAGATGCTTCCGCTGCTCGACGAGGCCGCTTCGGGTGACGCGAGCGTGGAAGAACTGGCCCCTGAGCTGCGGTGCCTGTGGAAGCGGCACGCTTCAGCACTGTGCCGATAATGACTGGCGGGCAGTGGTTCAACGGGTCCGCGCAGGTCCTGCGGCCAGGGATTTGTCGGCCGGGTCGGACCCAGCGCTTCGCAGGGTGCCAGCAGGGCACGTGTGCCTGGCGTGACGGGTGTAGCGTGTCCATGCGACGAGTGCTTGAGGCGCACGATCTTGGTGCGGCAAATAACGCAGCGCAGGGGCAGCACGCGCTGCGACACGGCCACCTGGATGGTCTTGACGAAGCACTTGCGGCAAACGACGCGGTGGCCACACGGGAACGTCTGCATGCTAGCCTTGGCTGTCACGCAGACCACGCACTGGGACAGAAAATAATGCAGCGATATAGGCATACTGTTACAAGGACATTTGCAAGACACCCCTACCGCAGGGACGTGACATTTGTTTGTTGCTTTTCTAATTTTTTTTAATTTTTGCTTTTGGTTCAATGGTTAGCTGGAATGGAAGGCCATTTTTTTGTGGCTAGATTTCCTCGTTGGGTTTATAGCTGTGTCTGGCGTGCCTGGATATTAAGACGACAACGCTTTATATCATATAACAGGTTCATATAGTGCATATTTCAAAAGACAACTGCGCTGCTTCGATGTGGAGCGCCTATAGCGTGACGCCGATACGCAAATCTCTGTAGCCGTCTTCTGTATCTACTATTCTGTAAACATGGAAGCTCTTTGTTTAAGTTTTCCATTTAGTCATTGCCGGCAGGCTTTTCGCCCAACTCTGTAGCTCGACGACCACAGCCAAATGGGTAAGGATGCTTTGTGGTTTGTGACAAACTTACCTCCTCTTCTTGACTTGTAGCCAACTCCGGCTCATGCTCCTCCAGCTTCGTGAGCAGTTTGTCCTGCGCACAGATTACGAAGTGAGATTTAGTCAAGAACGTGTGGTCATCATCAGGTAATTATAAAGACCAAACACACAGCGTCATCCACACAGCGTGAAAATTTTCATTACACCACCTACACTATCTTCCTTTTGTTACTTAGCAAGGATTTCAAGAACGATTGGCCCACATTTTGGAAGTTACTTTGGGAGTGTGACATATTCTCAACTGTACAAGGTCCGATTTCAATGCGCAGGTGCTTATAAAATTAGAACGTGTTTTCTCACGTGGGCAAGCGTAGTAAGTCTCTTCACACGTCAATTGTCTCGTGTTCACATACTCTGTCATACGTTGTAAATGTACAAACGCGTCGACGTTGTCCTTCTGTGCGCATGTATATGCCAACACTATACACAAACCTCAATTCCTTAGTTGAGACCATCTCAATAATATTGAATAACTTGAGTTGAATTGGAATGAAGTAGAACATCACCGAATACAAGCAATATGAGAACTATTATGTGTAGGAGGAAACAATAATAACACCCGAGAGTTTGACGTGCCGGAACCACGATGTGATTATGAAATACGCCGTGGAGGGCGCCGGAACTTTCGACCATATGATCGGGTGCTCATTAAAGTGCACTGACAGCGCACAGTACACGGGCCTCTGCGCTTTGCTTACATTGAAGTGCCACCACCGGGATCGAACCCGTGACCTTCTGGTCCGCAGCCTAGCAGTGTAACCATGACACCGCCACGGCAGACAAAGAAAGAAAGCGTACAGAAGGGTAAGGTTTTCGACCACAGAATAACTAACATACTGCGTTGTACCAGGGGGAAAACACGGAGGAAAAACCGTTACAGCGTATGCTGTTCCTCAGCTGCAAAAGTAACCTCGGTTTCAACAGAAATAAGTGTTTGAGATCAGAACATGAACTATGCGTATGCAGCGAGTTATATACGAGAACTTGCCAAGCAGGCTCTTTCAAGACCGTGGGTGCTTATAGGTTCACTTGCATAAATCACACAGTTCAGTCATGCTTAACAAACTACTACATTTCTAAAATATCGATCAATCGCGACGAACGCAATAACCGATAATTTGAGATTACGCTTGATCGACAAGAAGGGTAGCAAGAGTTCACAGCTGAACGAATCTACTTTCTTTCAGTCGTATGCGCATGCGTCGATCAGGGGCATGACCTTGTTATTGACTCGTGCAAGCCACTGTGCGCCCTGTAAGAACGTTTGCCCAACCGCACAACGTTTCCAGCACTCGTCAAGATCTGACACGTTGCACTTGGCATGCTTTACGAAGATTGCCCCTAAAAGGACACAATAAGGACGTCACGATGGTCCTTCGAGGAAGCTCTTCCCGATGATCGATCCGCCGCTTGTTGTTCCGCGGCTATGCGGCACGTTCTATTACTGGACCCAATTGATAGCAGGTGCGATACCTAATCCTAACAGCCACCACCGTCTGGGTGGATACAAAATCAGAAGGCAAGGTATAGAGGCACACGCTCGTAGACGCATGCCCGAACATCAGCCGGCGCTTCTCTGCAGTGCGCAGAGCCACATCACGTCGAGTCTCAGATAAGATCGTCTTTCCCCATTACAATATGAAAACGGTGACGTAGCTCTCAGAAGACTGTGAGTCATGTGGATACTCACATGCCACATTTTCCCGGTTGACTCACACCCAGTGGCTTACTCGCGCAAACGCGATACGAGGGTTTTCCGCGCAAGTCGGTAATGAGTCGATCCAATCAGGTCCGAGTCCACCTGGATGGACACCGAGCTGTTTTGGATTCTAATTCGTCACACGCACGAAGCTGCATCCTGATTAAACGTGTCTGTCTTCCATATTGAGTGTCAACCTTACTCTTTCTTTCCAATCAATACGGCGGTGAAGTCCGACCGTCGTAACGTTAGCTCCGACAATGGCACGTCGGCTCATCGTCGGAGGAGCATGTGACACACAGCTGGCCGCAAATGACTACAGGATTGATTGATTTGTGGGGTTTAACGTCCCAAAACCACCATTTGAATATGAGAGACGCCGTAGTGGAGGGCTCCGGAAATTCTGACCACCTGGGGTTCTTTAACGTGCACCCAAATCTGAGCACATGGGCCTACAACATTTCCGCCTCCATCGGAAATGCAGCCGCCGCAGCCGGGAATCGAACCCGCGACCTGCGGGTCAGCAGCCGAGTACCTTAGCCACTAGACCACCGCGGCGGGGCATAACTACAGGACGCACGGTATTTTTAAAACAAGAAGCTGCATTTACGCGAGTAAAGCGCATGATCTAATCGTATCTAGTCAATCTTTATTATGAAGTTTTTTTACGTTAGGTATGTCTTATGCAGATCGATACTGATCGTATAGCTTTCGATGGTTAATGACGCTGGAATCTTGGCATTTTTTTGTTGTTTTTAGCGCTGGAAGTTTTTTACGAAACAGTCAAACTGTAACGGTACGACGTATATTGACGCTGCTGCAGCCATGCTCTAAGAGAGATGGAAAAAAAGGAAGGAGGGAAGTATAGTGAAGTTTACCAAGCACATGCGCGGTTGCCTACCCTTCACGTGGGGATAGGAAAAAGGTGGGATAATGTATGCTAAATAAAAGAACAAAGGGAGTTCCGAGAAAAAAAACAGCAGATGAACACTTCGTGTAAATACACAGAACACAAAAACGCGCTTTAGGAGTGCGATGAAGCTTGATGTTCGAATACTTTACTACACTCAACGAATACTTGAGTGGCTGGGCCTCATACAAGATCGTTTTTCAATATTTAACTGAACGAAGAATACGAAGTTTGTCCCAAGAGCTTATACTACAAGTCCGAAAACAAAACAAAAAAAAACTGGGAAGAGTGTGTAGTGGCACTGGTCTCTCACTCACCTCGCTTTACGAACGCGTGGTACTTGACCTCTTGTATGCAGAACGAATTGTGCAATTCAATGCAGAGTTTTATGCGTGCATATGTTGTTATCCTCTTTACAAGCGACTGGTATCTACCAAGGGGGATTGACCAAGAAATGGGTTTCGTAACCAATTTCGCGGGTTTGTCAAAATGGAGATGGACGAATGGACGGAGCATGGCGTCACCATAAAAAACTAAAATTTTTGTGCGGTTGAGAAATAATGTCGCTAAAATTCATAACATGTTGCAAGAGGTTAACGTAGAGGAAGACGCCACAATGGAAATAAATGTGCTCGAGAGAATCCCACGCTTCTGTGGAAAAACCGCGAAAACCCCAAGAGCAATATGGCAGGTCAAAGCGTTCGTTGACTTTGTGCCAAGCTGACGACTCTTGCGTACTCCACCTTCTGTGATTCCGTGAGCTCTAGCTCAATGTTATATTAGAGACGGTTTTACGTAAGACATATGGATGACGCCATCTTTAGCTCATCAATGTTTTCTTTAATACGTTGACGGGAATCATTGAGGTCATGAAACGTCTAAATACACCAACCCAATCGTTTTCAGAAGTATGCGTGTACTCTGACTCCGTTCATCTAGTTGTTAAAGATTCACAACGGCAAAGTAGCAGCTCAATATGACGAAACCAAAACGCATCCCGTTAACACAGTTTGCGCAACGGCAGAAGCACCAGGCTTGGGGAACGTCTTGCGCTCCTCACAATTAAACTGAACTGCTGAATTTGAGCAGGGCAAGGAACCTGCTGACTTCAGCGCAAGAAGTTGTGACGAAGATATTCTTGCGTTGATTGGAAAAGTTCAGACAGAATCAAAGCATTCTTTTTCTTTTCCTTGTCAACCTTTGCTATCTTTGTCCGCTGTAAATGATAATATTCATTGCCAACATGGTCGAGTATACATTATTCGAATTTATGAACAAATCACTTTGTTAGTTCGGGCACTGATGTTTGTCTGCAATAACAAACTTTTTTAACATATTATGCGCCGTATACAGTGCAATTTTGTCACACCGCATGATTTACTCGAGGAGTATACATACCACCGCAGTTAGTAGTGTGACATTGCTTCGCGAATCATAGTCGTAATTAGTAACTCCATGGTAGATGTCACAGCTGGATAATAAAATGAAACAGTAAAGACATGATACTAATTTCTAAAGTTTTATTCTTAGCACGCGAGACGATAAGGTTACGCCATCGAAAATGGTTGCAAAGCACACCTTTATTTTATTAACTGTAGTGCTTCTCAATCATTCCTATTCTCGTCGGGCAAGCCTTCACTTCGTATTGCGTCAAAACGCACGGACTCGTAAACAACGAAAATCCAATGATTTTCTTTTTCTCTTTACCAATAAGCACGTCCCCTCGCGTGAAAATTTAAATCGCGAATAGACGCACATCTAAAGGCGCACTTCGAATAAACAAACATGAGCGCGCGACATTACGTCGACCGTTGCATCTGCGCTCTTTTTTTGCAGACTGTGTACGTTATGGCGCTGCGGTCGGTGCGGAAAGTTCCACTGCAGTTAACATTTCGGCTTCTCCGGTACGGCTGCAGTACAACGCCAAGGACAGCGCAACATAAGCGAATCACTGCGCGGCGCTTCTTTCGACTTTCTCGACTCGGTTGTTATTTTCCTGCGGTCTGCTCGGCCTTCACGGCTGCCTCTCGAGGAACGAGCTTGGCCCTGCCGCGGGTCTTGAGGGAGAGAGAAACGTACCGCGTCATCGCATAGAGAGGGAGGGAGTCCGCACAATCAGCCGGGAAGACCGCGTGCGTCGTCCTCGGAGGCAGGCAGCTGCCCTGCAGTGGCGAGCAGCCACCTCTCTCGAGCTCCGATTCCACGGGGCCAAAGCCGAGAGCCCGGGCTTCGCTATTGATTCCCCGGCAGCGGGCGAGGGGGGCAGGTGACGTCAAACGGCGGTGGGTCGAGTCACCCTTGCACCTCCCCCTCTTTCACGCACACCCCCTCCTCCGGTTTTGGGGACCCAGAGCTGATCGAAGGCCAGAGCCCGCGCCTCCGCTGTCCCTCCTGGGCAGGCGTCCTCTTGGAGTCTCTTTCCTCTTTAGTACCACTCCACTACTCCCCCCCCCCCATAACCCCGCGTCGACTGGTGACCCTTAACAGAAGCGCCACCTGTCGAGTGGAGCGGCGGTGGTGGCGACGTCGAGGGGCGCCCGTACCACAGAGACTTTCCCGACTGCCGGGACAACAAAACCAAAATGCACTGCCGGAGCAGTTTCTTCTGTGTCCGCCATTGCGTTCAAAGCGTATGAGGGATGCCGGCGTGTACTTGCACGTCGTATTTCCAAAGTCTCGGAGAGAACCCTCCTTTCCGACCACGCAGAGTTGAGCAGTGTGCATGTACGAAAAAGAAACAACAAGCACAAAGACGAAGATGTTAGCTGATTGAACGAAATGTGATAGACAACCCATTTACCACTGACTTATAATAATTTGATGAAGTGAGAATGGGAACCTAGGTTGTTTTTATTTAACAGCTGTTGGCCGTGGAAATCGCATAGCACTGAAAGTAAAATAGGAGAGCAGATGTTACAGCATTAAAACGGGCTTTGGACGCCGTTCATTATAAACTTCGCATGCAAATTTTGAAGAGCACGTAATTCAACTGAAGAAGAAAATTAATCATTAAAATAGATTATAATAAATAAGCAGTATATGTTACACAGTTAGCTTTAAAACGTTGTGTAATTCTGAATAAATTCCGTCAATGACGAGGAAGATTTGCCAATACTCGTCACAAAAGTTGAAGCACCTAAGAATGCCATCTGTCGGTGAAAAACCTTGAGCCAACCCTAAATCACTTAACAGTTCTCACGCAATGCCGCTTCTAGGAAGAAACCAGGCCCCTTCAAGATATGGTCGGAAGCTGCAGACAATATTCAGCGTGTGCTGTCTGACGACAGCATGCCGGAAACTTTTCTCCATCCCTATAGCCGATTTAAGACGAAAAGAGCGACTGACGTGGTTTTTCCTCACCAGCAACGATTTCGTGTTAAAACATCAATCACACGTTAAAGCACATTGGTAATCTTTATGATGGATTATACAACCTGGCGGTGATATGATCATTACTTCACAAAAGAAATAAAAATACAAATACGACAATTGACTTAGGCTGTTTGACCACAAATTTTTAAGTTAGTATAATTAATTTCTTCTAAGCATTCTATAATTCTGTATATATGTATTGTGTGGAATTCTTATACATACAATTATTATGTGACCACTTCTGTCTAACTTGTTTCTTGACCAATCCTTCAGTGTGGGTGTGAGCAATGCATATAATATGACAGCAACAATGCAGAAAAAAACGAAAAAAAAAGTTACACCGTAGCCGACACGCTCAAAAATGGTTCAAAGATTGTTCCAAGATGTACGATGAAAGTGATGGATCGAAAAAAAGAAAAAAAAACAACGACAGCGATTTGCTTGTCAGTGTCCTCCTCGAAACCTGGAAAGAAGCGGTAAATAGTGTAAGCGAGATAATGCACGGCATGATCACTCAAAGCGACGACATCGCGAAAGCGAGCCCCTGGCTGAACTGCCGAGCGCGACTCAGCCAAAGCGCTATAAGCGACGCCGTTGACAGTGCGCAGCCCGCATGACATTGAGTATAAGTGCGTCGGGTATACGAGAGCGCAAGTATCTTCATGTTTTGTTACCGTCAGGATCAAGTTTCCAAAGCACTGGGATAACCCTCAGACCACACGAATAAAATAGACCTCCGGCCAGTTTAGTCAAATGTTTCTAATATTGTTAAAATTAAAAAAAATAACTGCATATCCACGGAATGAATGATGATTAGTGGGGCAAAACGTCCGTCAATTCGTCCGTGCTTCTGTCCATACGTCCGTTCGTGCGTCCATCCGTCCGTGCGCAAGTCCATCTGTCCGCGCGTCAGTTCATGCGTCCGTTCATGCGTTCGTCCTTGCGTCCATCTGTGCGTGCGTCCGTCCATCCACCCTCCCGCCCGCCCGTCCCTCCGTCCGTCCGTCCGTCCTCGTGTCTGTCTGTCCGTGTGCGTGTCTGTCTGTCCATCCACATGTCTGTCCGTGCGTTCGTACGTGTGTCTAGTGAACACGTCGAGTACTACCATCTCGCTTCTTTTTATAATATATTCATCATATACAAGTACCACTATCCAGCAGGCAATCCAAGGACTACTACATTTCTGATGTAAGCGCTTTGATAACACCGAGAGCGTGATAACGAGGCCGTGCTACGTTTTTCGAAACATGTGGACATGCGTATATGTGCCCGTAAGAGGGTATGCGCCACAGGATACGCACTACGACAACGGGGGACGCGCAAGCCACGTAATAAGGAGCTTCGTCCCTAGAACTATATCAATGGACCCGACGTTTCGGGACAAATTGACTCCCTGCTTCAGCTGTGACCGTTCGGTCAGTTCTGAAGCAAAAGACTTTTCTTGGCGGTGCCCGCCTCTCCATCGTCTTTATTCCCACCGTTCTTGTTGCTGCGGTGTTTTTTTTTCTGTTCACTGGTTCCGTAGACCGTGCACGAATACACTCGGTATAAGGTCCCAGATGAGTGTTTAACGTTTCCATGCTGATGCTTCTGTTGAAACAGATTATAGTGACGCCATGCCGAGTAGTGAAAGAGAGAAAGCAACGAAAGAAAGAGTGTAATAATTGATAGAGTTTCACGTAAAAAAACATGGCGTGATCACGAGGTGGGCTTCAAAAAATGTTTAATTTGCTTGAATGATATGTGGGAGTTAATGTCCCAAAACCACCATATGATTATGAGAGACGCCGTAGTGGAGGGCACCAGCAATTTCGACCACCTGGGGTTCTTTAACATGCACCCAAATCTGAGCACACGGGCCTACAGCATTTTCGCCTCCATCAAAAATGCAGCAGGCTTCAAAATTTCGGCAATTCTAGTTTCACTAACGTGCGCCTAGATCTTAGCCCATGGGCGTTTATTTAGCGATTAGAATGGCACCGCCCTGGCGGGGATCGAACTCTGCAGCTTCGGGTCAGCAGCCAAGACACCTAAGCACTGCACTATTGCGGCGGACCTTTATGTGCCAGATTAGTCGGACGAAAGAGAATGTTAGAGTGGCAAAAATTTTTACGAATAGATATCATTGGCTCAAAAAAGTCGAAAGAAATTTTTGGGCATGTTTGCGCCAGAGTCAAGACAGCAATATGTGGTATCCCGTTTTTCTGGGAAGGGGGGGGGGGGATTTGACCATCAGGGTTTCTTGGTTGTGCGGTGATGTGTGGGTTTTTCCCGCACATCAGGTTTTGCCATTTGCTCAGAAGAAACACTTTTCTCGCTTTTTGCAGTGCAATCGATCAAACAAACAAGCAAATAAACAAACAGAAATCTCATGAATGACCAGTGAACAAAAGATGGATCACAGACTGGGTTTTAAGACAAGGCAAGCGGCTGGAGGGGAGACAGAAAGTTAGGTGGGCAGCTGAGGTTAGAGAGTTAGCGGGTATAAAGTGGCAGTAGCAGGCACAGGACCGAATTGACTAGCGAAACGTGGACTAGGCCTTTGTCCTGCAGTGGGCACAGTCAGGCTGAAGAAGTTCATTATGGTGAATAAATGAATAGGTAAAAGAAAAATGAAACGAACTAGATGCTGACGCCACGCATACTAAGTGAATCATTTCAAGCTGGTGAACGACAAGCGGGAGATAGACTGCAATTTTTAAGTACATACGCACCACTCTAGGGGCTCAAGTTCTTGTTCATGCAAACAACAATTTAACCGCAGTTAGCTATGGCTACTTTGTTAGACACTCTAGGTGCAGGATAAATTTCGCGACAGAAACGTTACTCGTTGCCGGGCATAAAACAGGCAGTTCGGAAATAAAGATATGTGACAGGGCGCTGACGCATTAGCGGACAAAAGAAGCGTACTGGCACGGAACGAGGCGACTGATAATGATGTCACCGCAGACATTGCGACATGCGGTGTCTACTGCACATTTTGTGCACGACGTCCGATAAGGGCCACGAACGTAGAACTGCTGCATTAACTCGAAGCGGCGAGTGCAAAGAGATAAACGCATGCCGAGGTATAGGGAAGTGTGGAAAAGAGAGCTTGCGTTTCGACCGTGGAAGCGTAACTTGCTTGTTACGTGGCAATTATACGATTGTGCTCCGTTCCGTGCGTAGACGTTGCGGATGCTATCGAGTTCTCTTGCAGTAAATGAGTTGTTTTCACCAGAAAATAGTTCTCGTATCGCATTCGCAATATGATTTATGCGGATTTAGTAAATTAAATGACTTTGTCCCTCAGAAACATACAAAATCGTTGTACGGCTATGAATACGTCGTTCCGCACCCCTTAGCACTTCGTTGTCATCGTTTTTGTGTGCTTCACTTGAAGCATCCAGATGCTTAAAGAGCATGCTTTTAAAACGCGGCTATGACATGCGCGTAGTTACACATCAAACATTTTTATACAACTTCTTGAGCCACTTGACTGTTATGCATGAGTTCACCGCCATGGTGTCGTGGCTACGGCGCTCGTCTGCGAACCTGGAGGTCGCGGGTTTGATTCAAGCCGTGGTGTTCGCATTTCGGGGGAGGCGAAATTGTTTAGGCTGGTGTATACTGTACAATGTTAAGTACACGTTGAAGAACACGAGTCGATTCGAATTTCCGGGTCCCTCTACTACGGCGTCTCTTATAATCATAATGCGGTTTTAGGACAATAAACCTCAGATATTATTATAAAAGCGATATGCGTGAAACGGAGTATGGGCGAAAGATATGCGCGTGCGAGTGCTCCAAAAGAGTGAAAGCCTGTACCGGATCTTTACTGTTGGCGGAAATGGGGCATTGGTGTTGGGTATAAACATGAAAATTTCTTCAGTAGGCTATGATTTAACGCTTAGTGAGGAAAATAAGCATTCAACAGCTAGACGTGAGTGCTTACTTTTGTTCTAATGGAACTCCGAAGCGCCCACGCCAACGTTGTCAAACAGCTACTGTCAACGGAGCGTGCTCAAGTAGTAATGCATTGTGCTAGTGAAGCACCAAGAGGCCAAAGTTGCTACCATTATTGTTAACAGTGAAAAAAAGTTTACTTAAATAACGTGCTTAAGGGCGTGTGCACGCGTTTCTACTCTTATAATTAAACTTATAATAATTGATATGCGTTCATAAACATCATGAATATTCATGGTCATAAAATACAAAAAAAACATCCTTGTAAACAAAAAAAGATATACAAAGAAGAACTTCGCAGTTTCGCATGCCGGAGTCAGCACATTATTATCAGGCATGCATATCAGAGTGTGCGACTACGGAACAATTCTCGCCTCATACAGTTTTGTAACATATACCGAAAGTTAGGTACACGAGCATTTTTTTGCTTTACTTTCCTTCGAAATCCGACTGTATTTACATAGAGGCGATGATGCAAGAACGACAACCACGTAAACGCTTAGCTGGGCTTTTATTTTGGGCATGTTACTGAGCAGGCGATACTCTATGTCGTGCAAAATGACGATATCATTTAAAATGAGAGGCTAAGAATGTGGCCCCTGACAAAGAAAAAAAAACGAAAATGTATTCGTATTGGCAGCAAGTACGCCTGATTGTATTTTAACATAATTTAACTAAAAGGAGTGTGCACGTGATTATCTTGACAACTTTCATAAATTCGCAATATCTTTAGGCACTTACTTTACATAATTTACTTTACACACACACACACACATATATATATATATATATATATATATATTATATATATATATATATATATATATATATATATATATATATATATATATATATATATATATATATATATATATATATATATAGGAGTGTCGACAGTTTTCGTTTAGGTAGACCAAACACGTTGTCACAATGCACACAAGGTATATCCAGCAGTCCGCTCATAACTGGTCAGGAATCTTGGCATCATAAATCGCTGAAGCACTTTCATCGCTTTGCGGTTTATCCCCATGGTATTCTCTACTCCGCGCGCGCAGCATAGACGATGACAACAAGGCGCAAAGAAAAAGAAGAAGAAGAAGACACATTCCCCTGGGTGTGTTTTTTTGTTTCTTGTTCTTAATTTTACTTGCTTCGTAAAAAGTTTCAATTTGCTCTTGTACATGTCCATCTATTTCGCGTTGGTTTACACCATCATCACATTCTCATTTTCCGGCAAAGTGCCTTCGAAGCGTGCTTTGCCGCAAATTTATCAATTATGCGGAAAAGCTAGCTTGCAAAAAAAGGACGGAAGTTTGGAGAAACGAGAATTGCTCGTTACGAGGTGCGCCAAGGCCATTAAGAATACATAAACATGCATGTTCGGGCCAATTTAGTCAGAATAATTCAGTAGGACTTGGTGGTGGCCGTTGATGAAACTAAGGATAAAAATGGAAAATAAAAAAAAATCAGGAAGACGTTGAATGATAACAAAAACTGCACACAGTGATGTGGGGAAATAACAAATTATGTGGCCCAGGGGTGTGGTCACGAGCGTGCAGCAAGCAAGGTTAGTCTAACTAATGATATTTTAGACTAAGCAAATAGATGCAGGGATGAACTTAAGCGTCCGACAACACCTCCCGCGAAGAAGCATTGACAGAGCTGATACATATTGCACCCACGAATCGAAATAGTTGAGTGAAGTAAGGTTTTCTTTTTCATAGAGTTTTTAAAGGCTGCACGAGTGAAATGTCAAGAACGAAAACCATTTACCATAGAGATATAAGGGAAGATTTACGATTAGACAAACTCACTATTTTGCAGCTGCACGTATCCATCCAATGTGCGTCCCATGGTGCGCCGTTTTACCGATCATGCGCCGTTTTACCGATGTTTTACCGATCATAATGTTGAGTCAACTGGCTGAGGCTTCCGTCCTCGACGATGCAGTGCAAGATACTGTTATAATTTTCGGAGGCTAACTACATGTCCTCGCGGATTGTACACGACGTATATCATGCGGCCTTGAGGCTAGAAGTAACATAAGCAGAAGCACTAACAAAAAACAAGAAAAATGAGGCTTAAACTGCCGAGATGAGAATGTGTATATTGACGTGGCTTAGAAAGGAAAAGATAGTTGAGGATTCTAGGAATAACGTTAAGAGTAAAACATGAAGTTTTTAGTGCATATATTGTTGGTCGAGTCACTAGAGGTAATGTTGCATAGTTGGTCAATGAGAACAGGGGATCCCGCCGTGGCGGTCTAGTGGCTAAGGTACTCGGCTGCTGACCCGCAGGTCGCGGGATCGAATCTCGGCTGCGGCGGCTGCATGACCGATGGAGGCGGAAATGTTGTAGGCCCGTGGGCTCAGATTTGGGTGCACGTTAAAGAACCCCAGGTGGTCGAAATTTCCGGAGCCCTCCACTACGGCGTCTCTCATATGATGGTTCTGGGACGTTAAACCCCACATATCAATCAATCAATCAATCAATCAATCAATCAATCAATCAATCAATCAATCAATCAATCAATCAATCAATAAGAACTTGGGTTTGGCTATCTGGTGTTCTTTAACGTGCGCTGACATCACACAGTACAAGGGCCTGTATACCGTTTCGCCACCATCTCAATGCGACTGCCATGGTCGGTATCAAACCCACAACCTTGGAGTGAGCGGTCGAGCACACTAACCACTGCTCCAACGCGGCGGACTCCCATTGTCTGAAAAAAAAATGCACGGGCAGAGCGGTGCCACCGGGTCTAAGACACAAGTAGTAGGAGACAGATCGATGTTGCGGGTTCGAATCACGAACACGATGGCCATATTTTCGAGTAGGAAAACGCAACATCGTCCCGCAAACTAAGCTTAAGTACACGTTGAAAACAGTCCACGCGCTCAAAATTAAGATCTGTTCGCGGTAGTTCAGTAATTATACAGTGACCGGACGCTGCCCCGAAGGTCTCGTCTTCAATGCCGGTCACGGTGGTCGTATTCCAATGGAAATTGAATGCTAGAGGTCCGTGTAAGATGTGATGTCTCTGAAAAGTTACACCAGATGGTCTCGATTCGAAGCTCCCCACTGCGGCCTTCGCAACATTCACATCGTGGTTTTGTCGCGTAAAAGGCCATTAATTATTGTTATCATTATCATTCAGAATTAAAACTCTCCCACTTCTGCGTGCCTCGTCAATATAGTGTGGTTTTAGCGCGTCAAACCGCGTATTCAAATCAATTAGATACAATGGAGGTTGATGCGACTGACCCGATGTGAGAGATTCCGTTTCCGAGCAGAGCGCAGTGGAAGCGCACGGCACTGGAGCGCCCTTGCCCCAGACACCGTTCGTGTCAAGGACCGCAGGAAAGCAAGGCCACCACCGCGAATTTAGGGCAAGCGAACGACTGTGGGCTTACAAATGACTGGAAAGACACGCTGCCGCGAAGCTTCTCCCCGAAAAAAAAGAAGCCATTACAACTTCTGAGCACGTCGTGCCCTTCTCCATACACACAGGGCAGCATACACATCTCCGGCCGCAACCAGTCGAGATGGGATACGTGCTCGCCAGCCAGGCGGGTTTCCGTATCTAAGGCGGTGACGGCTCTACCTCGAAGCTGTCGTGTATCTCACGCTCGAGATTGTCTACGCCCGCCTTTCTGCGTGATTAGAGCGGCGGGGTTCCATTTCCGTCGCCTTATCTCTCGCTGGCACCCAAGAAGGGCGGCCCCGTATGTACTGCGCCCATCGTTAGCGCCGAGCGCACGTCGGCGCTCGACCTTTGGCGTCGCTGCGACTGTATCGATTCTCTCGGGCGTTTCTTGTATATCGGACAGCCCAGTTCGCGTGTGTATCTTCGGCCCTGCTGCCCCGCGTACAACTTTTTCTCTTTTTTTAAACCACTGTCATATGCGTAAGTGCGGTTTGATCAAAGCATATTTGCTTCAAAGGCGAATGGGTGGATCGGGCCGGCACGTGTGCTCCCACCTTGATTCTACGCCAGTCTCCGTAGGCAATGTTTCTGTCGCCCGTGCTTACGACAAGTTGAACCGAACGTTCGGGTTTGTGTGTGCGTGCGTGTTTGTGTGTGTGTGAGCTCAAAACAAACGCAGACAAAAACGACCTGCGTGCGCATTTTGAGCATAAGATTTCTTTCGTATTTCCTTCGTTTTGAGTGATTATTAAATATGACTGACTGCAGAATATTTAAATATACTTTAATTGATATTAATTAGCGGAGCTCCCACCCAAAACAACAAAGTGTTTATGTTTTATATCAGAATCGAATATATATATATATATATACATATATATATTGTAACAGGCTATAAAAGGGTAGAGAAGAGAAGCAGAGGAAGACGAAGAGTCTTGGCACGATCGCAGTGTGCTGCCGCAAACGACCATCGTTCACCTCCTGTAAATAAAACCATCTTATCACAGCTCGCTGTTACAGTTGTGGTGGAGGTGCTGGGTAGTGTTAATGGCTGAAGGGGACCTGGTGTCTTATCACAGCTCGCTGTTACAATATATATATATATATATATATATATATATATATATATATATATATATATATATAAGGGAAATAAGTGTATACCTAAGCACTCGCTTTTCCGTGTTTTGACACAATATTAATGAGATCTAACAGACAATAATGCCAAGGAATATGTAGGGGAAATTGCTAGAACCTATGTAATGTAAATATGAAGGAATAAAAGAGAAGAAAAGATAACTTGCCGTGAGCAGGAATCGAACCTACGACCTTCGAATAACGCGTTCGATACTCTACCACTGAGCTATCCCGGCGGCTGACAACCAGCCACTTTATTGGGTTTATATGTGAATTTAAACGTGGGAGTGTCAGTTAGCGCCACCTGTAGCCATGGCGGCGAGTGTGGTACATTCTCTTATGAGCCTGTATGTCGACAGCGCTGACCTGGTGTCGACAACGCTGGGGGCCTCAACGGAAACGCCGTAGCGCCTTCTGAACGCAAGGCGTCATCTGCACTTCGTCATTTTTGAGGGTCTGTGCTTCCAGTGCGCTAAACGTCCCGCCTATAGCTTAAAGCCAGGTGTGTGATGTGGCAGAGTGTGACACTGAATGGTGGTGGCTGTCAGAGCTGCATGCACACTCATTCCACGCTCGCACAGTTGCGCGCACACATACACAGTCGAGCGATAGCGGGGATGCATTATATCTGTCAGTGACTGTGCGAAGTAAAAAAAAAACAGCATATCCACGAAGTAAATGATGATGAGTGGAGAGAAGCGCCTGTCGGCCCTTCCGTGCTTCCGTCCGTTCGTTCGTTCTTGCTTCCGTCCGTCCGCGCGACCATCCGTGCGTCCATTCATGCGTCCGTCCGTCTGTGCGTCCGTGAGTCCGTCCACCCATCGGTCTGTCTGTTCGTGCATCCACCTGACCGTACGTCCGCGCGTCTATCCATCCGTCGGTCCGTCTGTGCGCCCCTCTAGTGAACTCTCCAAGTACCGCCATCTCCCATCTCGCAAACCCTGTGGCACATACCCGACTAGAGCGGGTATGTGTCACCAGTAGCCACGTCCTACTACATACATACAAGAGATGGACAGACCCACGCCTTAAGGAGCTTCGCCCCTGAAAACAAAACATAGTTGATCCCTCCGATATAGGAATCGGTATAACACGAAAGTAAAACGTGCCCTTATAGAGACGATTGAACGTTTACTGTACACTGATGCAGCAGAGTTTGTACAATGTATATTCCCGTTTGGCAACTAAAGCACCGATCAACGCGTATGCAAAGACGTTGAAGCTTTGGTACATTTGTATTCCGACGACTAACATATATGTTAAAAGATTAAAACAAGGCTTTGTGGTAGCTGTAGATGTTAACATCGATAGAGTAATCAGAGAAATACGAGTGATAGTCTGAAGAGCATCGCATAGTTGACGCAGAACTGTAGCTAAGGTCGCCATGTCACAACAAGTTAAAGTGCGATTGAACCCCACGGTCAGACTATAAACGCTAAGCGTGTCTTCTCACCCCTGTAGCCCGGCCGCGATTTCTATCGGAGCTAGCATAAACGAGGAACGCGGTACAACAGACAGGTGAGGCAAGCGAACTTTAGAGAGGTATTAGGGACTGTTCGAATAGTGGTCCCAAAAGTTTGGGGCCCTAAAGAAGTATATCGTCAAGGCCGGGCATTGTGTTGGGGACGCTCTTTCTCGAATTTAGCGGGAGCTACAAAGCCTGCCCAAAAAGTTTTGGGCCTGACAAACGTGATGGAACCCACTGAAGTGACCTGACCGAAAATTTGGTGAGTATCCAAAGTGCCGCAGACCCTATTCGGAAACTCTTCGCTCCTGCTTGACCTTTGGGTACATACGCAAAGGGCTCTGGGGCACCAAATTTTTGGGGCTTCTATTCGAAAACTCCTTATTTTTGGTTTGGATTGACGCTAGGCCAACGCTTGGGCTAAGGTGTTTGGTGTACACAACGTGCTTCAATAATATCGGAGTTTTGGCACCTAAAACGCTAGACAAACGAACACTTATTGTCAGGAAGCCTTGCCATGCATAAACCGCTGTCTAAAAAAACGAAAGCAATAACACTACCATCGCCGCGGGTGGTACGTGAGGTTGATACACACCAACGCGGACACAACGGAAACGTAACTACGTAAGTACAACTCCGCGTGTCACGCAACGCCTAGCGCACGTTTTGTGCAGCGCGCCCTTCCGCTCCATCGTAGCCGATGAAGATTGAAAGGCGAGGCAAGCGTGGACCAAGCGGTGACAGCGCCGTGTGCGTAGCGAAGCGAGATTCAATTTGCCGCACAGTCATCGGCAGCTTCAGTATTCAAAAAGACATAGTTGGTCCCACCGGTGAGGGTGTTACGGTGGGCTGTCACGCGCATTAATCGTAACTGGGACCACTCCTGCTTCGGTGTCGCAACATCAGTGCAGTGGGGCACGAGGGCGAACACTCCTGCAAAAGATGCAGCTGGTATCAAACTATAAATTTGGTTTGACGAATGCTTCTTTATCCAAGCAAACCGTCAGTGCGTGGCTCTTCTATCTCCTCTATATGTACTCTATCTTCATCTGTCTCTCTCTGTATTTTATTTCTCTGCTGCCACCGTTACTGACGAGCACTACTCGGGTGTCAAAAGTTCACGCTGGACAGTCAAAGTGCTGTCAGCGGTGCTTTCCCTCTTTCTTGTCTTATTTACTTTATTGACGTATACGCAATTATCCAAGCAAATCACTAATTACGAAATTGTGTGTTGACGTAATTGTGTGTGTGTAATTGTGTGTGGACGTAAGAAAAATGCGTTATTTCGCGCGCGCAGGGACAGAGTGAGAAGAAGTTTGGCATTGATTAACTCTCACGATTACAATTACCTGATGGTTTCGTCATATTCGAGGCCACGAAACTTTTGAAACGTGGTCCCTATTTACTGACACAGAAGTGTTAATATATTGTCATTCTATTCGAATGATTTTCGTTCTGGGGGTGAAGCTCCTTAGGTATTATCTGCGTCCGCATCCATCACGCGGAGATTTGTGTATCTGAGACACAGACGTGAGACACAAAAATGTTTAACAATAGACTAATGTTAACCATAAGTGTGACAGAACAGTTAAAAAAACCTACAAGAACAAACCTTTTATACTCGACGGTGACTTCCCCGTAGACGTTATGAACCTTATAGAGGATCTAACATCACCCACCCATCGTTCCTTCGTGGAGCTGCGTCGATTTTGCTTTCGAATTTCGGCAGCGAGAACTGACGTCATTAAGATGCGAATAAACGTATGCCATTGTCTTGAGGCGGCTATGGAGTTCACGGATCATAAAGCGCCGCAGTTGCCGTTGCGTTATCATATACACATATGACTCATAACAGCGCATCTTCCGCTCCATATGGGCTGCTCTTTCTTACTTTTCCTTCTTGCTTTCTTTCTTGTCTCCTCCGCTAGGCGGAGGAGCACGCGAGTGGTTATAAGTAAGTGCGGCTGTCGAGTGCCGAGGTACTGGAACGGCACTTGTAACGGCTTCCTTCCTTTCGTCGACTCGCCTTTCGACGCCCAAACGACGCCGTATGGACTGCACACGTTGGTCTTTACACATCTACATCGCCGCCCCAACCGCTTCGGGGGTTCGTTTGAAGAAAGCAACGTTTCCTGCAAGTGACAAGCGCCCGAGGCACTTCCTCCGCCTTTGTGGAGCCGTCTTTTAGTATGTATTCGTCTCAGTGGTCACTCGATGTTCTTTAGGCTACTATTTTTTTTTCGAAGAATTTCAGATAATTCTTTCTGACTTCACCACTGAAAGTGACAGAAAAAAAGAGACGTTGTTTGTTACTTGCACATGCTGCGAGTGCGTGCAATGTGCCAGGTCGTTGTCGGCATAGTCAGTATCAAATCGTGTCTTTTAGCTGGTCGCATGACCATGTAAAACAATCTCCAGCACTCTTATTATTAAATGTCCCTTGTTCTTTTCGTTGGCGTCGATAAACGTGACGGAAAATCATCGTCGCGATCCTTCAGAGAATGCATAAAAATGCGAGTGCAATGTCACGTATCACGACTGAGATGTTCGACAAGAATTCATGTCACAGTTTTATTAAACAGTTACGAAATTCAGTTAGCACAAATGGTATGAGAGAATAGTGTTGATGTTAGAAGTTTGATAGTATGCACTGGGGAAAGACCTTGCGGCAATGCTTTACAAGTATCTGTCGTAACAAGTATCTGCAGCAACCAGAATCTGTAACGATACTGATTGTTGGCTTATGGTTGGTACTTGCTTAATGACATGCTTTGGCCGCAAATAACACACACACAAAGTAAAGGAACACACAACGGCAAGCCGCTTGCGCTTGTCGTTGCGTGTTTCTTTACTTTGTGTGTGTTATTTGCGGCCAAAGCATGTCATTAATCTGTCGACTTGTCAATGAGAACGGATACGTATACCTTACCAGTATTCCCCGTAAGTTCATGCGTACCGCTATGCCTCCTCAGGTGTCATATGAATGGTTTACCAGTATGCTGAATAATCTGCACGTTATCCTACCAGCATGTTTCATGCATAAAGCGTTAGTGGAAATCACGAATGTGTCTTCTTTCTCTCTCTCTTTTTTTTTGCGAGCCTAACGTGGTCAGATTTAGCGTCTCGCGGAAACGTATGTGGCATTTTAGCACTCCTCAATAGGCACCAAATACATGACCAGTGATGCTTCAGTGATATGATAATAGTTATCTTATCTCACGCGTAGATAAAAACGCGAAAAAAAGAACATACAAAAGATGCTGGGTGGTCGTTACACGAAGGAAAACAAGCAAAAACGTCAAGGGTAAGAATCTGTGGGCTTATACTATTGGGCTGCTACGTGGTCCCCATTTCAGCTTCCAGTTACCAGATAAAGTTCCAGCGGCACAAAATATGTACAACTATGATGTCTAACCTAGTCGAACTGCATTTCCGATGGAGGCGGAAATGTCGTAGGCCCGTGTGCTCAGATTTCGTTGCACGTTAAAGAACCCGAGGTGGTCAAAATTTCCGGAGCCCTCCCCTACGGCGTCTCCCATAATCATATGGAGGTTTTGGGACGTTAAACCCCACAAATCAATTAATCAATCTAACCTAGTCGAACCATGTTCAATTCGAAAAAAAAATCTGGCAGTCGTTGTTCCGTACGCGAAGAACTGGGGCACGGACCACGAGGTAGAGCTATGTTCACGACACGCACTGTCAAGCGTTACGGTGACAGGTACGTGCGAAAGCAATCACCAAGAAACGGAAAGACAAAAAAGAGAGGTTGGAAGGAAGGAAGGAAGCTAGGAATCGGAGATGTTGATAGGCAAGGAAAAGCCGTCTTTTATAGACGTCTCGGAGGCCTGCCACCGCCTCGACACTATACGGACTCCGAGAACTCCAGCGCCAGTCGTCACGTATAGTTTGACCCTACGGGGCGATGGCCCGGGAAAAAAAGAATCACTTCCCGGCCAGTCGCGTCGTTTTTCCGTGTCTCGTGTGCGTCGTGACCCCACACCCAGCGACGGAGCTGACAGCGTCGGGCACCGGACGCCAGGAGACCGGCGGCCGATGAGCCAACGACACGCCATGGACCGTCACGCGAAGTCGCCACGCCCCCCTAACGTCCACTGACTGCACCACCATCCTTAGGCCGGGGTCTCCGCGACGATGCGACGACGGTTGTGACTATACGCGACTAGTTCTGTCGAAGTCTTAACGACTACGAGAGAAATCTATGTGAACCTCTAAAAACGTCCAGTTTGGAGGAAAATTCTGAGGCGTGTTGCACCCTCCGTGACACTTGAAGGCAATTTGAAGGAACGTTCTGAAACATGTTACACTCTCTGTAACATTTGAAGGCGAGAGCTTGTTCCACACTTGATCGTTGTGGCGACACGTCGCCGTATAGAAAGTTTAATGTTCCCGCACGTCTTGCTTAACTGCAAAAGGTGCAGCCGCTTTAAATAAATACTGTAACTTTGCTCAAGCTTCCTGCACCCGTAGCTTGCACGATCTAAACACATAACGAGCCGCGCTGTGAGAGACACGCACCAAATAACCTTAATGCTATCAGTCGATTGGGTCGTCCCTCTAAACCCCAACACATGACGTCCTGATGACGTTACGAATTCCGCAGTGTCATTTCGTTCACGTCACATGATGTCACTGCATCAAGTAATTAGTGAAGTAGGTCACGTGGGTAATTGTAAAACTTCATTCGCCTGCATTGTTCCAACTCAAAGAAGCACGTAACGAGACACTTCAGGCTTTTACTTTGTGAACCATTTTGTGAGACAAGCTCATTGAAGCAATTACGGCTGGGACAAATGTAAAATACTTAACAAGGGTGTCAATGGAGGCTAGCTTGTTTTTCATTGCAGTTTTTTCTGGTGCAGCGCCGTGCACGCGCACAGCATCTTCCCAAAGGGAACCCTGGGAGGATGCGAAACAGCAGAGTTGCGCACGGTTGGCGTCACGGGTTGAACGGTGCTGATGAGGGTGATGCGGTGAGCGCTGGAAGATTTGCGAGCGGCTGTCTCGAGCAGCAGTAGCGGCAGGAGTTCCGGGCGAAGAGAGGAGGCGGCAGCTGCGGGTGCTGCGGCGAGTACACGGCAGGTGAGGAAGTGAGTGATGTCAGTGCGCACCGCGATGGGAGCGTGACGCCATCGCACAGTTGTGGTGTGACCTACTTGGCACCACTCCAGCGCCTGCGGTGAGGAAAGCGCGTTGCGGTGCATTCGTACGGACGCTCGGAGGGACAGCGTTACACAGGCTAGTCGAAGAGCTGCTTTGCATCTAAAATTGTAAGAGATAAATTGAAAGGGGAGAGGCGCACTCGCAACTAAGCTTTTTTTTGCGTTGATTGCACATATAAAGCAAAAAAACACGTGTTACCAATAACACTACCACATAGTAAAACAAGATAAAACCAGATAAAACCATTTACCGTGCTAATCATCGAGGTAGTCTATTTTGCAAGATGTAGAAGATATAAATTACACAAAATATAAAAAGATATAGAAGAAAACAAGAGCGGGAAATATTTGAGGTGTATGTCATCAACAAGTTGGGGAGCAGATGCACCAGTGAGCCACCTCTTGACCTGCTTTCTTGTGAAATATACTATCTCGACGATGCGCAATAAGGGGTTTTATATGGTTTTATTCTGTTTTACTATGTGGCAGTGCTATCAGTAACAGGTGATTTCTCTGGTTTTATATGTGCAATCGACGCAAAATCATGCTTAGTTGCGAGAGCACTTCTTTTCTGTCAACTTATTTCTAACAATTTCCGTACGTGGTGTTAACCAAAACAATCCAACAAATACAAAAATTACACTTTTGGAATATACATTCTCGAACTTCTCCGTCTTTAAAGCTCGGGTGGGTACATGGCCGGTCTCGGAAGGTGGGATGTAAGTAGGGAAACAAGGCGGGTATTTACAGAAGTCTCCACAACCGCATAGTAACCGTCATATGAGAATGTATCTCAAACTTCATTTTAGAATGAAGGCCTGGACATAACTTTGAAAGAAGCGTGCATGAATTTTATCTCTCTCAGGCTAGAACTAATCGTAAGATAATAACCACAAGCGATCCTGACGCCGGACACACGATTAGTGAAAGCGCTAAACGTACTTATCAACGAGCAATCACGAATTCGGCTCCTAAATAATCCAACAGGTATCTTCACATTATATACTGGCCAGGTCGATGGTCTTTGTCGCCTACCGCGAAAAGCCGAAGGTGAGTTTCAGTGTCCATTCATTTACATATAAAAACAGTACATTTATTGGAAAATCAGTTTTTCAGAACCCCGCAAGATGACGAAAGGGCGTTTCTTTTATCCCTGCATCGCGACAAACTTTTCGCCACTTCAGTAGCTTTCTCAGAAAACCGTATAAGTTTCTTCTGTGGTTTTCCGCTACAAAGGAGTGTTTGCCCATTTTCCCTTTCGTACTATCCTCTTTTTTTTATCATGATTTGTGACCAAAGTTCTCATTCACAATACTTTGGGATCCGCACGCAGAAAAAAAAGTTTTTTCCGTAAGTGATAGTTGTCATTGACCACCAGTCTTGTACATTCACGTCTGGCACGATGACTGAATGCCATCTGTTCTCCGACAAGAAGTTAAAGACACGAACTTTTTTTCGTGAATACATACACCAGAAGGCGCTTACTCATTTGGCTGTCTGCGCATTGGCGATCGTCGGGCTATTTTTCACTTATTACACCGATGGAACTCGTCATTAGCTAGGTATGGAACGGCGCGAACAAAGGAAGAAACACCCTGAGGAAAGAGAAGTTGGAGACCACTCGCGTTAATAAATGCCACGCTAGATCAGTCAGCATCACAGCGATTATGTCGTCGTTGCGATGCGGAGAACATTACCTCAGCCTCTCCATGTGGTATCCAGCGCTACGGTATTTCAGCTGCCACAAGAATAATAGATAATACACGGATTTATTTAAAATTTATGCTAGTGCTGATTCAAATGATGTTGTGACGTTTTGTGTGTGTGTGTGTGGTCTAGGTTTGTAAATTTGCAGGTTATCATAGTTGTCCATATGCATGACAAGGAAGCGAGTGTACACACACAATGATATAAACAATGCGGAATTTGTGAAACTCGTGTGCAGATGATGAACCTGGACCGGTCCAAGGAGGTTTTAAAAAATCACGTCGTGATAAGGAGACAAGGCCCTATCCAAGAATTCTTTTTTTTTCGGAGGGTGTTCTTGTGTCGAACGGCTAGCTATGGCTACTGGTGGTCGATGTGATTGCGTGTAAATACGTTCGTATCCCCCTAAAAGCTGAAGAATTAAAAAGCATTGGGGGTGTCAGAACCATCTCAATAAGCTCCTAGTTACGGCCCTGCAAGGACCGATAACCGAGAGTCAATTTAAATGTCACAATGAATACCGAGAAATATTAAGAGCGGCCGACTACAGGAAATTATTGGATGCAGCGATGATTTAACAAGTTAGGAGGCACAAGTTGGAACCAACTCGCGCTGTACCTAAAAAATAATAATATTAATAATAATACTTGAGGTTTTACGTGCCAAAACTACGACATGATTACGAGAAACGCCGTAGCCTCAGGGCTCCGGAAATTGCGACCATCTGGTGTTTTTTCACGTGCACTGACTTCACACAACACATGGGGTTCCATGATTTCGCCACCATCGAAATGTGACCACCGCAGCCGAGATCGAACCCACAATTTCCGGAGCTCGCACAGGACAGGGTGGTTTGGAAATCGTAGGGAAAGGCCTTCGCCCCGCAGTGAACGTAAGATCAGTTGACAATAATGGTGGTAGTCATGGCGAAGATGTCTTGCTGAAGAAAATAGAAATACGAAAGTATTTTAAACCAGAGAAATTTAGAGGGAGGGTACAAAGCTTTTTTTTTTTCAAGTTTGTGAGGAGCTGTGACGGCTGGGTAACCATTCTTGTGCCCTTTGAACACGAGGGCAAGAGTTTTTGGTTGGCAACTACCTTATTGGCACGCGAGAGTTTCATCTGTTATCTTTTATAGTAAGTTGTGTACGATCACGCAAAAATCTTTCATGACCATGCTGAACGACGGCCAGTTAACAAAGACACGTGCCTCCCCGGACAAGCTTTTTGTACGCGTGCCAAGATTATTTTTTCTTCTTTTACGACTACTGTACGACACAGAAAAGTTCAACACGCCCATAAAAGCGGCAACCAAGGACAATGGCTTTCATGTTATGCTCCACTAATTCTGCACTTTTTTTTACGCACCGAACAACGTTTAATGCGGCCGTGACCGATCAATGTAAAAGGCCATGCTCGGAGCGCGTCGTAACAACCTGGTTATCGCTTAGCACTAAGTGAATGTTCCGACGCAGGCAGCCATAAAAAGCTGCCGGCGTCTGTGGCAGTCATTATAAAGTTTCGCAAGTGGTAGTACGTTATGTGGGTCCATACATATCGTCAGATAGAGCGGGGGGGTGCCTTTTCCATTAAGTCGCAATAAGCAACGAAGATAGGGTTCGCTTTCTACCGTATGTGCAAAAAAAAACAACATAAACAAACACTCATTGGCTCCCATTCAGAACAGGAGCAGTTAGACGCGCAACAATCATAAAAAAAAGCACGCGATATTGTCGCACTGGAAAATAGATGCGGTGATTATCACCCAACGTGCCCCACGTGAAGCCGATTAAGCAAAACTGTTCGCATACTGTTATTTATCAAGGGCATTTGGTAAGAACCCTTATTGCAATACTGACGGGCTACTCGCGTGTCAGCCACAAAGTAATATGTAATCTGATCACTTCCGGTGCTATTACTTTCCCTTCTCTCTCTCTCCTTACTTACAGAGCATTCATACGTCGTAATGGCAAAGTGGAAAGGATGGACTTACATACAGGCTGCTTTAAGGCGCCGCATGGCCCGTGCTGTAAATGCACTGAGAGAGCAGCATTCGGGTTGACATTGCTTTGTATAGAAGTTGAGCCCACTGCGCTAAAGAGGTCTTCAACCGGAAGTGGACGAGATGTATTGCTTTTTCGGTCATTACTCACTGCAATTTATTGTTACTCTTTGAAACGATGCATTATAAAAGAAGGTGAGAGGCACAAGAGAACAAAAGTATGCAGCAGAAATAGAAATGTTTGGGCTCCATTGTTTCCCCTAAATGTGCATCCGCTTTCGTTATCTTCTTTTGTAATCAATTCCTACCAGCTAGTTCAACATTATCTCGTTCTAACATCCCATGCTATTCAGTAATTGGATGGTGTGACTCATCAGTGGTGAGTAATCGCACACGTCGACTCCGTTGCTTATTTTTTTGGTAATAAAATGAACCTAGGTCGATAGAAAAGAGATCGATAAAATGAAACTAAGTGCTTCCAGTTTTTACAGTTGTCACGAGTCGCTAACGTTACGGCATGAAGCATAAAATCTGAAAAAAAAATAGCGTTCTTCCGTCAATTTCTTGCTCATTGGGTGAGGCGCCTACGTAGTTCTGCACCTAGCGATCACAGTAACATGTCCTGTTAACGCAAGGCACATTTATGGGCTCTATCTAACGCTTTCAATTTTCAACCCATTAAACTTCGATAGAGGTATGCTGATAAATTTTGTTACAGTATCTTGTTTTTCTGTAGTTTATTGGTGACGTGTATTGCCCCCGAAGAGCTACAACAAAAGAAGCATTGCAGAAGTGCCCGAGCAATGCGTGTCAGCGGAGCCTGTGAATTAGGCAGAAACCTATAAATTTTTGGGTTCATAATTGTTCCCTATATGCTATCGAAAAGTTTGCAGTGTTAGCTTTACCGACGACAGAGTGTATTTCTTAACGCGTGCAGTATTCTTTCAACTGTCTTGGATGATTTCAACAGCCCGGCTAGTCGTAAGTGGCATTAATAAACGTCACATATATTACATGGTTTCACTATATAGAGTTCAGTTTTTCTTTTTTTTCTTTTTATGCACGAGCGTATTGCATGAAAGAACCTGAAGTCTAAGATTATAGAAAATACAGTAAGTGGGTACACGTCCATCATGAGGTCTTACTAATTGATTGATTGATATGTGGGGTTTAACGTCCCAAAACCACATATGATTATGAGAGACGCCGTAGTGGAGGGCTCCGGAAATTTTGACCACCTGGGGTTCTTTAACGTGCACCCAAATCTGAGCACACGGGCAAAGAGGTCTTACTAAAGGTCAAACGATTTGTATACGGGATTATATATAGTGGTTCTATATAGTGGTCAGCCTGAGTACCTCAGCCTCTGTCGCGGTATACACTCGTCATTTCACTGCCTCGCGAACAAAAGAGCAACGAGAAAGAGACAAAAAGGAAACGAGAGGATTGTGCAAAAAGCTTCGGGAAAAGCATCGCGTTGCTCAAGCTCAAGTAATACCGTATCTGCACTTCATAAAGAGAAAAAAAGGGAGGTAATATTTCTCTATGTCATAGTAGGTTCTCTGCCCTATACAAGGTCTTCAGAATGATTGCGCCGACATCCAACGTTTGCCTGAGAGGCCTGTCACGTAGCTAAGATGTCGGGTCGTCAGTCGCAATGGCACCGCCGCCTGTCCGGGCTGAAAAGGCTGTCTGCCGACGAGTCGCCCTGTCAGTGCGATCGATGGCGCCCTTTTCAATGTCGCGCTGCATTGTCGAGGCAGAGCGTTTTAAAAGTGGTTCAGGCTGTAGGTATAAGGAGCGTGCCCGCAATGCATTAAGTAAATTGACACCTCAGACAAATATTTCCACATTTTCTTGAGAATGTGGCGAATGAAGGCAGCGTGCCACCATAGGACGGGACGGGAGCAGCCGAAGCATCGTGCATTCGCCTGTCTTGCAGGGCAGTCGGCGGTCGCGCTGACAGTGAAGTGACATCGAAGAAATGGGTGAAGCAAGAGTAACAGTATAGATTGCAAAGAGCAACAAGATAGAACTCTGTTTGAACAAACTGTTTTGGAAAATATTCTCGACACTCGAAATCGTCCCACATTCGCAAGCTTTAGCGACATCTGAGAGAGGCGTGCTCTCTATAGACGAGAACACGCCTATCTCGCACCCAGGCGCCTACGGCGGTATACTCTCGCTCCCAGATACGCCATAATTTGTTTGGAACTGCCAAGGCGTGCCTCGCTAGCATGGCATGCAGTGACTCTAGGAGTTTAAAATGCGAAAAAGCGCCTGTTCATGCTGCGCCCGCTTATAAAATGTCATCTGGGTGCCAAAGCGCTGTCATCTGATGCGACAACAACCAGCGCAAGAGGAAGAGATTGCTGAGCAAGCACTGTCTGTGAAGTTCACAGCGCATCACGGGAATATATATATATATATATATATATATATATATATATATATATATATATATATATATATATATATATATATATATATATATATGCTTTTGAGCGTTGTGCACAAATGTAAACTTGAAGCGTCAGGGTCAAGGTCAGCGTGTGCGTACAATACTTTATATAGCGAAAGCCATTCAACAAGCAATCTGGCTAGGAAAATTATACAGGACGCTGTTCTTGTAAATGAAATGAATTAAATTACAGAAAATATACTTTTTTTTCGTTCAGATCCCGACGAAGAAATTTGGGTGGGCTCTAACAAAATGTTGCCGGTTCATATTTTACGGGCAGAAAAGATGATTTTTCGTCCACTTTAATTGACTTCTACTTACGTCATAATTACTACACTGCAGCTAAAAACAACAATTGGTGTCTCCTATGTTTTTACTGTCCCAAATGTCCGCATAGAGAACATACTAACGAGCCCCTAGAAATATTACCCGTTTCGCAGTGTATCTTCACATGTATAATCAAATCAATTCAAACAAATAAACAAATCAATTCAAAGTTCAGTTTACATAGCGCTGAGTAGGTGAAGCCAAATTCCTTCTATTATGGACAGAAACTCTTAGCGCCCATATTCCACATAAATAGAGCCAGTCTCACGACTCGCCAATGTTCACTTAAAAGTAAAGAAGCAACTACGGGTTGCAAACCGCTGTTAAGATTTCTCGACAGACGTTGTCAATAACTGCCAACGACTTTAGTGCACCGCAGGGGTTATCCCAGCGATGAACACCGGGACCACATGTGTCACCTTCGTGGGTTACCCATCTGGGTGGTGTATTTTTAAAAGAGACACCGTTTCAATGGTTAGTGTTCATTTGGTCACAAAGGACGGCTTTCAGCTCTCCCATAGTAGAGTACCCTGTGCTCTAAATCGTTACCCCCTTTTTTCTAAACCCCCCAGACCCGTTGCTGTGGGCGCGCCAGGGACGGCTTCCAGCTCTCCTATAGTTGAGTACCGAGTAATCAAATCGATGAACTCTTCTTCTAAACACACACAAAAATTATTTGTGTGTTCTTCGTTTACCATGTATTGTGCATATGTAGACATTGTTTTTGTAACACTTCCTGTGTAGTTGTGTAAGTTGTGCTCCATTTACATATGTAAACATATCTTTTTGTAACAACTTTTGGTGTGTCAGTGTATGTTGTGTTCTGTCGCAATGTTCTGTTGGATTGTAATTGATGTTCACTGTCTGTGAGAATAAATTTCTCTAAACAAATTTACCCTTCGCTTATGGGCGTTATCACGAACCTTCCCTCGGGACGGCATTATGCTCTCCCATAGTAGAGTACCCAGTACTCTAAATCGTTAACCACTTGTTCTAAACACAATTTCACGGCAAAATTTTTGTCGACGCGGCCTCGTGACAAGTGAGGCCCACAGGACGGATTTTTAAATGCGAAGCATTTCTTGGCGAACTTCGGTGATTTTGAGCGTATCTATCTATCTATCTATCTATCTATCTATCTATCTATCTATCTATCTATCTATCTATCTATCTATCTATCTATCTATCTATCTATCTATCTATCTATCTATCTATCTATCTATCTATCTATCTATCTATCTATCTATCTATCTATCTATCTATCTATCTATCTATCTATCTATCTATCTAGCCACCTACGACTTTTAGCTCTCCTGGACGTTTCGATAATGGTATCAATACCAAACTTGGTATGGCACAACTTGACTGTATGAAGAAAATGTTTGACTAGTCATAACATGAAAATCATGCCATTAATGTCATGATTTACATTTCGTGGTCCTGCAGCTCTTGCGATGGTTTCGTTCACATGGCACGTTGCAAAACTGGTATGGTATGGCATGATTGCATGGCGAACACAAGTGACAAACCCTCGCTTGAAAATCATGACATGCGTGTCATGTAACAACATGACTACATGCCACGCTCATGATGTGCTGGTGGCCATTTCGCTAGCTTCACTCATTCCAAATTTGGTATTACGGGACGTGAATAGATGACGAAGGTATGATACTGGTACAAACATGTTAAACGTGAGATGCATTTCATGTAACAACTTGACTACATGCCACGCTCATGATGCACTCGCGGCCGTTTCGCTAGCTTCACATGTACCAAACTCGGTAATACGCTTCGTGAACGGATGACATAGGTAAATTACACATCCGAACATGATCATAATGACATGCGTGTCATGTAGCTACATGAATACATGCCACACTGATGATGTGCTCAAGGCCGTTTCGCTAGCTTCACACATGCGAAATTTGGTATTACGTGACGCCAATGGATGACGAAGGTATGTGACTGGTTCAAACATGATAATCATGAAATGCGTGTCATATGAGAACATGACTACATGCCACAGTCAAGGCGCTAATACATTTCGACGTGACGTGGTGCGCGTGCTCGCTTGCGTTCATTTCGTCGCGTCACGCTGGCGTTGCCAGCCAGGCACCAGTCCTGCCATATATACTCGTAGGCGCGTGCCGTGCTGCGTTGCTTCGATGCATGTGCGTTCCAGCGCGCATAGCGTCCTTCCGTCACAAGAAGAGGGAGACGCAGTGTTGTCTGGGTAACGCATTGGCGCAAAATGCAGCATGTCGCTTTTCGCGCCGGTTGCCATCAGGCCACACCGATGGACGCTGGTCGCGCCTGGCGTCATACTATAGAGTGCTCGCGTTTTGCCAACGTAGCGTCGATGTGCCCATAGTGCGCGCGCGTCAACGCTATACATTGGAGTATATTGGGGCCTTCATGATGCGCTCACGGCCGTTTTGCTAGCTCTACATATACAAAATTTGGCGTTACGTGACGTCAATGGATGACGAAATGTATGACTGGTACTAACTTGATAATCCCGACACGCGTGTCATGTAAGAACATGACAACATACCAGGCTCATAGCGTGCTCGTGACCGTTTCGTTAACTCCACATATACTAAATTTGGTATGATGTGACGTGAATAGATGACGAAAGTAAACGACACATCCAAACATAATCATGACATGGAAGTGATGTACGGCATCATATGCCTCCCTCTCGTAACTTTGTGCTAATTTTGAAGTGACATATCAACATTTCTCATTCGTGCTTCACAAATTATTGATTCACTCTGTAAGTAGGATCTGCCAAATTTTTTTCTCTCCTATACTTGAGTACCAAGTACTCAAAATCATTAACAACATTTTTAGATGCGGAAGCATCTTATACTCGCGCCTTGTAGTGCGCCGTCCGCGCCGTCCGCACCGCTTCTCGAACATTCGACAGCTGACGCGCGCGCATGCGCCGCCGCGCCGTCGCCCACCATCTGTGCCGCGCGCGCTTCTCCTTCGAGAACATTCGACAGCTGACAGCGCATGCGCCGTCGCGCCGTCGCCATCTGTGCCGCGCGCGCGCTTCTCCTTCGAGAACATTCAGCAGCTGACAGTGCATGCGCCGTCGCGCTGTATATATACTCAAGGTCGGCGCTCGCTCGCTCAGTTGCCGCTCGTCGGTTGGTTTGTACGGCGCGTCGACGTCCAAGGTCGCGGTGAAATGAATTCCAACGAATCCACAAACACAATGATCGACGTCCCTTCGACCAGCGCCGTCCTTTCGCATACGTGTGTACGTGTTCACTCATTTAACACCCCCTCCTACAACCACGTTAACCAATTTAGCCATCGACCCAAGTAAGTCGCAATTTAACACCCCATTTCACAACCACGTTAACCAATTCAGCCATCGACCCAAGTAAGTCGCACTTTAACACCCCGTTAACCAATTATATGCTCCGCATCCTCCTCAGTGTTCCCCCGAGGGAAGCTGCGGGCAATTTTTTAAACAGAACGAAATTTGTACAGCGTTTGAGCAAAGCGCTGCTGTTTTGTGCTAGACTTTAATTTCCATGGGCAAACGCTGCGCGTTCTTCGTGATCGCGTTGTCGTTGCATTGTCGTGAACTTGTTCACGGCGTAATTTTAGGGGCGAAGCTCCTTATAGCGGCACCCGTTCGTCCCGCGTCCCGTCGTAGTATGCAACCAGTCTTACGTTTTGACCTGAAAACATTTTGACCTCCAAGGTGGTGCCAGTGAGAGATTCCTTCTGTGCGTTGTTGAACAACAAAAAATAGTGCTCAATGTACATGCAAATAGCTGATAATGGGGTATGAGAGACAGGAGCATTCGGCTTTTAGTTAACGTGCACGCTGCGACCCTTATTAGCAGCCATTGCATGTACATTGAGCACTATCTGAAGGGAAAGGGTTGCTACGTTATACCCGCTGGGTGTAACCACCTTAGTTTTAGAAAGGTTTAGCGAGCGTTGAGCCGCAGTGCCATGAATACAGTGAACTAGTATATACCATTAACTCGAGGTGGTTAAAGGTGGGAAGTAGACCCGAAGCGCAAGCTGTTAGAAAGTGTGCGTGTGCCACCTCTAGTTTAGTCTTTGGAATGTCCGCTAGATGGCGGTGTTTCTATATGGGGAATATATGATGAAAAGATGTGAGATGGTGGTACTTGGAGTGTTGAATAGATGGACGAACGGACACACAGACAGATGCATGAATGGACGCATGAACGGACGCAGGGGCAGATGTATGGACGAACGCAGGAACGGACGCACGCACGGACGGGCAGATGGACGCATGGACGGTCGCACAGACGGAAGGAAGCAAGAACGAATGGACGGACGAATGCTTCGCCCCACTCTCCATCATTCACTCCATGGATATGCTGCCAATTTTTTGTCGGCACGGCCTCATCAAGTGTGAAGCCCACGTGCCGGCTTTATGCTCTCCCATAGCAGAGCGCCAAGTACTCTGACTCGTTAACAACTTTTTCTAAAAACACGAATTTCTTTCGCTTATTCTTGAAATCAAAACAGCCTATTGCTCTATCTTAGTAGACTACATCGTACTCTAAGTCGTCGAAGATGTGTTCTAAACACATACGAAATCAGCCTTAAAATGCAGTGCGCCTCTCCCTCCTTTGCATGGGGTGGACTTCCGCTGTCCCCAAGTAGAGTACCCAAAACTGTAAATCGTTAAACCTTTTTTTGTAAACACGCTTATGCATGTACATAACCAGGACAGCGTGTGGCTATCCCACAGTTGAGCGTTCACAGTTTATTCTGACCACATATTTTTTTTCAGTGGAACGAGTAGTTAATTACGCCCCTTTTTACAATTCAGACAGCCACTATAACTGTAAGGCAAAGGATATTCAGTTGCCAAAGTCACTGAGGCTGTCACAATTTCGACAATATCCAAAGACGTCCGCACACAAAAATATGTCGTTAGTCTGCTATCGTAAAAAAGAGAAAAACAGCTTAACGGGTTTTGTATACATTCACCTAAAATGACTGAAGGCGAAATTCTTTTTTCCCTTTTTTCAGTGGATTTATTAGTCCGTAATGAACACTGTGGAATTTCAACACCTATAAACCATCGTTTCAATAGTAAAACATGCCGTGCGCGCGCAGTTGAAATAGCAATCACTATAGGCTGCGGTGTCAAACTCCATATCTAAATTTTCATTTATACAAAGCTGGTCTGCCTGCTTCCCATAATTGTTGGTTTTGTGGAGTTCCCGATTCACCAGACCATTATTTATTGCCACTTTGCGTAAAACAACATTACGTACCGTATAAGAACTGAAAGATGGACCAGTTGGTGACAGTATTAGAACATAATTTAACACAGCGCATGACTACGTGGAAACAAGACGGTCGCTGCGGTTTGTCCCCCTTCTTCTCTTGTGTCCTCATAGTCGTGCTCTGTGTTAAAGTAGGTTCAATAGGTGCCGCCTTCCGTCTCGTAAGATTGGAGTTAAACACTCTCGAAGAGTACTTTGTTTGGGGGTTGTGCTCCTAGGATTCAGCGACGGGAAAATTGCTGATGCATGGCAGGAGTTTGCCAAAGGGTCAAGAAAATTCATGCTGCAGAACTAATTATTACTCCTTAATTACTTGCTTCCGAATAACCTCGTTTATTTATTTATTTATTTATTGTTTTTGCTGAAATTATCTACTTCACTTTCTATATCCTGAATTTCCATTTGTCAATTTCTAATACCTATTTTTTTCCCTTGATGTCTTTCATTATCTTAAAAGACGTAAGCTAACAAATGCAAGTATTTCGTTAGAACTATCAGGTTCTCCGCCAATTTCCCAGCATGGGTGTGTGCCACAGCTTTCAGGCTCTTCTTTCTTTACCGCGCTTTCCCAAAGCTTTGCGCACGCAGTGAGTTTTCGCACTGCCTCCGTGATCAAAAACACGCCGAGCTTGCTGCACCTTAATGAGGGTGGAAATTTGGGCTTGTTGGTATGGTAGCATGATAATATATGGTATCGCAGACAAAGGACACGGACAAGAGAAGGCACATTCAGGACGACACAGCGCTAACTTTCAACAACAGTTTATCACACGCAGATCCTTCTATAGTGTATGTACTCCACCACGCCATACGCCACATGTGCGACAGTCACGTGAGTGGGTAGTGTATGTACTCCACCACGCCATACGTCACACGAGCGTAGCTCTAGGGGGATCTGCGTGTAATCAGCTGTTCTTGAAAGTTAGCGCGGCGTTGTCTTGAATGTGCCTTCTCTTCCCCGTGTCCTTTGTCTGCGCAACCATATATTATCTTGCTGCACCTCGCCTGGTGTTCGTACAGCCTTCATGATCTACCTACTTCTGACCAAGAGATGATGTCATGTCAGGACGTCATAGCAACGTTATGATGTCGCCACAGATTTCTGCGATGTGATGTCATATAGTGATGTTATCACTGGATAGTCACCTTTTGGATAATTCGTAGTTTATATATATATATATATATATATATATATATATATATATATATATATATATATATATATATATATATATATATATATATATATATATATATATATATATATATATATATATATATATTGCCACAGCTCGACCATCGCAGAAGACGCGTACCACAATTCGCGTTCGTAAAAGCCGTCAAGCAAGTAGCAAGAAAGCCGCGCCATGGAACGCCGTCCTGCACGCGCCACGATGCTACGCCATGGGACTGGCACGAGACTCGAGAAGCAGAAGAAGAGACCGACGAAGTTAGAGTCAGCGGGCACAGACATTTTTTTGGCTGACCATTTTTAGCTTCGAGTTTACGGGCACAAGTTCGCCCTAAATAAAGAGTTTATATAGTGCCAGGTGCTATATTTATTCGTAACAATCTGGTGGAGGTGCTGGGTATGATTCCAAGCCCACCACAGGCAAGGAGAAGCCCGGATCCCAGAAGATTGGAGCCAGCAGAATTGACACCTGTGCACCAACGCACGAGTCGCCGACTACGTGGTGAGCAGCCCGAGTTTGGCCCCCTAATTGACTCATCAAGACCTGTCGAGACCTCAAGCACAAGCGTCACTGCGATGGCCACCCAGTCGATGCCATCTCCATCTCACCTCATCGTGGATTCGCCACGTACACCAGAGGTCTTCCACGGTGAGACCTTTGAAGACGCCGAGGACTGGCTTGAAGGCTTCGAGCGCGTTGCACGTTTGAATGGTTGGGACGAAGCCCGAAAACTTCGTTACGTTTACGTCGCCCTGCAAGATTCGGCACGTACGTGGTTCGAGAACCACGAAGCGTCCTTGCTGTCATGGGACGACTTCCGACGAGAGCTGATCGCAACCTATCCGAACACGGACCGCAAAGAGAAGGCAGAGGCTGCTCATTCAGGTGAGGAACCAGCGGAATAACGAGAGCGTGGCCATGTACATAGAAGACATGTCACGGCTCTTCCGCCGAGCCGACCAAAACATGGCCGAGGAGAAGAAGTTGCGGCACCTAATGCGCGGAGTAAAGGAAGAAATTTTTGCAGGCCTGGTGCGTAATCCACCGCGAACTGTGGCGGAGTTCCGGTCCGAGGCAACGACCATGGAAAGGACACTACAACAACGTGCGCGACTGTACAACAGAGACTTCAGCGTCTCTTCAGTCAGGGCGGAGTCAACAACCCTCCCCACCAACGTTGACGTCCTCCGGGAAATGGTGAGGGCTATTGTTAAGGAGGAGCTCCAGAAACTGCAACTTCCTCAAAGTCCTTCAGCGGTGCCCTCAATCGCGGACGTTGTGCGTGAAGAAGTGCGGCAAGCAATTATTCAACCGCAGCCTCAGGTGCCACACTACACGCAACCGGAACCTCAGCCACAGCTGTCGTACGCGCAAGTCGTACGGCAAGACATGAGACGCCCGAGCTTTGCACAAGCTCCCGTTATGCCACCGACCTTTCCTCGCAGTACTCCAGCGCCGATGCCAGAAGCAAGACCCCGCAAAAGTGATGTATGGCGCACGGCAGACCGGCGGCCCCTCTGCTACCACTGTGGGGAGGCAGGTCATCTTTATCGGACATGCCACTACCGTCGGGTCGGGCTACGTGGCTTTCCAGTGAATGCGCCCTGCCCTCGTAACGGTGAGCGCCCTTACGAAATCGAAGAATATTTATCTTCGCGCTATGCCTATCCAAACACTCAGCGACATGAATCGCGGTCGATTGCACCAATGCGCAATAGGTCGCCGAGTCCACATCCATCATCTACTTTCCCGAGGCGTCGTTCACCAAGCCCGCGACGGGAAAACTAGAACCGGCGACCTGTGGAGGCAGGGCCGCTGATTTTCGAAAAACTGAAAACCCTCCATCGCTAACCGGATCAGACGACGACACTGACACAACGACGGACAAGCGCAGTAATGGTGACGTGACATCCGAGCTACAAGTCAGAATAGACGACGTCGAAACCATAGCGTTAATAGACACAGGTGCAGATTACTCAGTAATAAGTAGCATGCTCGCAAAGAAGCTGAAGAAAGTGCTCACTCGTTGGACCGGACCGCAGATACGCACCGCCGGCGGGCATTTAGTCAGCCCCGTAGGATTGTGCACAGCGAGAGTGGGAATAAGAGGCCATGTGTACGTCTGCAGTTTTATTGTTCTCCCTGAATGTTCCCGTGAGGCAATTCTGGGCATGGACTTTCTGCAAGCAAACAGTGTCATCATCGACTTGCAGAAATCCCAAGTTTCTTTCTCTACAGAGAACGCTGTTGCCGTGTGTCATGCGGAGCAACCAATTGTTTCGTCTCTTCGTATTGTGGATGAAGGTGTGACAGTGCCGCCACGTAGCAGCGTGACAGTTTCTGTGAAAAGCGACGTTTTTCGTGAATATGCCGGACTAGCTGATGGAAATGTCAAACTGCTGCTCACAAAGGGAATACGCGTGGCGAGAGGTCTAGTGAACCTGCGGAACGGATATACTGATGTGCTATTGACTAACTTTACCAACGAGGTACAGCATGTGGCGAAGGGAGCAGCCATAGCATCACTTCATGACTACGTACAAGTCTCAGATGTTTGCACCATGGAAAAAGTACCTACAACGCCCTCAACAGTGGACAGTGTCCTCGAGAAAATAGATATTGACCGAGAGCTTTCATCTCCGCAGAAAGACCAGATTGTGGAGTTGATCAAGGAATTCGCAGAGTGTTTTTCCTCTTCTTCGAAAGTCGGACGTACGCCTGTAGCAAAGCACCGCATTGTAATCGAAGGGCATGTTAAACCAGTATGTCAGCATCCATACCGAGTAGCTCCAAAAGAAAGGGAGGCGATAAAGAAGCAAGTACAGGAGATGCTCGACGACGATGTCATACAGCCCTCCAAAAGCCCATGGGCATCGCCGGTAGTACTGGTGAAGAAGAAGGACAACACCATGCGGTTCTGTGTTGATTACAGAAAACTCAACCTCGTCACGAAGCGAGACGTGTACCCACTCCCACGAGTCGACGATACGTTGGATAAACTGCGCAATGCTCACTTTTTTTCATCGTTGGATCTAAAGAGCGGGTACTGGCAAATAGAAGTCGACGAACGAGATCGGGAAAAGACGGCGTTTGTGACACCCGACGGACTCTACGAGTTCAAAGTACTCCCATTTGGTTTGTGTTCTGCTCCCGCTACCTTCCAGAGGATGATGGACACTGTGCTCTCCGGCCTCAAATGGCAGTCATGTCTTGTCTATCTGGATGACGTAGTAATTTTTTCCACTACGTTCGAGCAGCATGTACAGAGATTGAGAACGGTACTGGACGCTATTCGTATGGCTGCACTTACGATCAAACCCGAAAAGTGCCACTTCGGGTTCCGGGAGCTTCGGTTCCTCGGGCACATTGTCAGTTCTCACGGTGTCCGCCCAGATCCGGATAAGATCACTGCGGTTGAAAATTTCCCAAGGCCAAGAGACAAGAAAGCTATGCGACGTTTCCTGGGGCTTTGTGCCTACTATAGGCGCTTCGTTGAAAATTTTACCAAGATTGCGGAACCACTGACACGGCTTACGAAGGAAGGTGTGCCATTCATCTGGCACCAAGAGCAAGAAGACGCCTTCTCTGAGTTACGACGGCGTTTGCAGTCACCCCCCATACTTGCTCATTTTGACGAAGATGCCAAAACAGACATTCATACGGACGCCAGCAACGTTGGCCTCGGTGCTATTCTTGTTCAATGGCAGAACGGGGAAGAAAAAGTTATTGCTTATGCAAGCCGCACTCTGTCGAAAGCTGAGTATAATTATTCAGCTACGGAAAAGGAATGTCTCGCAGTTATATGGGCCATCAGTAAGTTCCGTCCATATTTATACGGTAGACCACTCCGAGCCATCAGTGACCATCATTCATTGTGCTGGCTTGCGAACCTCAAGGATCCTTTCGGAAGACTTGCTAGATGGAGCCTACGTCTACAAGAATACGACATCACCGTAGTCTACAAGTCTGGCCACAAGCACAATGACGCGGACTGCTTGTCACGAGCACCAATCCAGAACTCGTCTCCTGAGCATGAACAAGACTCCGCATTTCTTGGAGCTGTGAATGTGTCGGAGATGGCTCATGATCAACGAATGGACCCAGAATTACTTCTGGTCATTCAATACTTAGAGGGACAGCAAGTCGAAGTACCGCGAGTTTTCGTCCGTGGACTACGTTCCTACGTCCTCCGCAACAACGTTCTCTACAAGAGAAACTTTCAACACAACGGTGAAGCGTTCCTACTGCTGATACCATCATCACTGCGAGCGGAAATTTTAGAAGCGTGTCATGATGACCCATCGGCAGGTCACTTGGGCATTAGTAGGACTTTGGCAAAAATCCGCCTCAGATTTTACTGGCCAAAATTGATGGATTCAGTACAGCATTACGTAAGATCATGTCGAGAATGCCAAAGACGCAAAGTACCACCGCAAAAACCAGCAGGTCTTTTGAAACCGATAGAGCCACCGAAAGTCCCGTTTGAGCAGGTCGGAATCGATTTGCTAGGACCATTCCCTACATCATCGTTTGGGAAGCGCTGGATAGTTGTAGCAACCGACTACATGACCCGGTATGCCGAGACGTCATCTCTCACAAAAGGAACGGCAAATGAGGTGGCTCAGTTTTTTGTGACCCAGATAGTGCTGCGACATGGCGCACCTAAAGTTCTTATAACTGACAAAGGAACTGCGCTCACTGCCAGGCTAGTACAGTCTGTCATGAAACTAACGCACACCGACCACAGAAGAACTACCGCATACCATCCGCAAACTAACGGGTTAACTGAAAGGCTGAACAAGACGCTTGCTGACATGATCGCGATGTATGTGGACGTCGAGCATCGGACTTGGGACACCATATTACCGTATGCTACATTTGCATACAATACCGCAGTACAAGAGACAACCCACTTCACGCCATTTCAACTTGTTTATGGTCGGACAGTAATAACGACATTAGACGCGATGCTGCCTGTCAACAGCACGAATGAAGAGGACCCTGACATAAGCGAATATGTAGAAAGGGCAGAAGAGGCGCGACAACTAGCACGGAACCGCATCATTCAACAGCAGAACGTCGACGCGCACCGTTACAATCTAAGACGAAGGGACGTTCAATACTCCCCTGGAGACCAAGTGTGGGTCTGGACGCCTGTACGTGCACGTGGCCTATCAGAAAAGCTTATGCGGCGCTATTTTGGCCCTTACAGGGTTCTTCGTCAGCTAGGCCCATTAAACTAAGAAGTGATCCCTGAAGCTTAAGTATGCACAACACGACGCAGGAATCTCCCGGAAGTTGTACATGTAGTACGTATAAAACCGTACTACGACAGGAACTTAACAACGTCGTCTAACACAAGGACAAGTCCTATTGTTTAGAAACTGTCAGCCGGCTCTACGCATCGGGGCGATGCGTGCTAGGAGGGGGACTAATGCCACAGCTCGACCATCGCAGAAGACGCGTACCACAATTCGCGTTCGTAAAAGCCGTCAAGCAAGTAGCAAGAAAGCCGCGCCATGGAACGCCGTCCTGCACGCGCCACGATGCTACGCCATGGGACTGGCACGAGACTCGAGAAGCAGAAGAAGAGACCGACGAAGTTAGAGTCAGCGGGCACAGACATTTTTTTGGCTGACCATTTTTAGCTTCGAGTTTACAGGCACAAGTTCGCCCTAAATAAAGAGTTTATATAGTGCCAGGTGCTATATTTATTCGTAACAATATATATATATATATGTGTGTGTGTGTGTGTGTGTGTGTGTGTGTGTGTGTGTGTGTGTGTGATTGATATGTGGGGTTTAACGTCTCAAAACCACCATATGATTATGAGAGACGCCGTAGTGGAGGGCTCCGGAAATTTCGACCACCTGGGTTTCTTCAACGTGCACCTGAATCTGAGCCCACGGGCCTACAAAATTTCCGCCTCCATCGAAAATGCAGCCGCCGCAGCCGGGATTCAAACCCGCGACCTGCGGGTCAGGAGCCGAGTACCTTAGCCACTAGACCACCGTGGCGGGGCATGTGTGCGTGTGCGTGCGTGTGTGCGTGCGCGTGTGTGTGCGCGTGTGCATGTGCGTGTGCATGTGCGTGTGTGCGTGTGCGTGTGTGTGTGTGCGTTGCACTACCCTTCGTGCACTGGTATTACACTAACTGACATCCTTCCGTTTCTGTCTGGTTCCACTTTCGGCCGCTGCTATTTATGCACTGTCGCGACGCCACGCTTATAAGACGCTCCTAATTTAATTTACGTGCGTCTCCTTCTGCGTCATTTTGGTTGATATGTGGGGTTTAACGTCCCAAAACCACTATATGATTTTGCGTCATTTTGCTTCAATTTTGTTTCTATCTCACAATTTCTTTCTTTTTCAGGCTAGCTGAGTGTTTACCAAACTCGTTTTCTGACCATTGTCACCCTTATTAACGCTACACAACATCCCCAGGCGTGCTGCCCTCGACTGTAGATAACACACACTGCACCCACCAATGCAATCAGGCAAAAGCGCTGACTGCGAAGATGGCGCGAGTTAAACAGACCTCGCACATCAGCTTGTTTGTTTTATTGCTCCATATCTCTGATGTGTAAATGCACCAAAACTAACGTCGGATAAAAGTAAAGGAAGTTTAATTAGCAAGAATACAACATACTCTTGTATATATATATATATATATATATATATATATATATATATATATATATATATATATATATATATATATATATATATATATATATATATATATATATATATATTATTATCTCACTCCACTCGTGCATATAAACGCGTTGCTCCTGTAAAGTTGAACGTTTTGCAATAACGTAGTGCACGAAACAGAGCACGCTTTAAAGGAGAAGCAACAAAAAATGCTTTCGTTGTTTTCTTTCATTTCAAGCGTGCCGATGGAGAAGGCAGAGGAGATTTACTTCAGGTATTTCCTCCCTTCAGCCTTTCCACTATTGCCCCTTTTCTTTCAATTAGGGATGAATAAATTTGTTCGTTCATTCCTTCATTCGTTCTAGCGTTTGCCAAGTGTTCTGTTTCGTCCACTGCTTACGCTACTTGCCTCATTTATCTTCGCATGTATCTTTGTTTTAATAAATTACAAATGTTTCACTAGACTCCTGCGTTTTTTTTCTTCAACTTGAGGCAATGAAGGAATGGACTATTTCAAAGTAGCCGACGTTCACAGAGCTGTTTCTCCGTTGCTCTCACCAGCTTGCACCAGCTTCAGTGGGTCATTAACTACGGTGACTTTGTTTTATGTACGAACTTACAGATTCGATTCCCGGCCGTAATAGCCGCACTTCAATGGGGATAAAATGCAAGAAAGCTCATGTACATATATTGATATAAACTCAAAAAAGATTACATGGTCAAAAGCTTCCTTTAGCTCTGTGATAGAATAAATGTCGCTTTTAGGCGTTAAATGTCATATAACACTAAATTCAGCATTCTTCAGCGATCAAGCTTTTGTTTGCTTGCTCAACTTGGTTTATGGTAAATGTGACATAACTAGAAGGAAAGTATTGTTGACAACGCTTTATACTTTCAGCGTAGCATAAGCATCCCCACCACTGTAATCACACTAAAAAACTCATTAAAACGATTTCGTCTAAACCAATTTCGCTTCTCTCCACTTCCCGTTCCTTTAGGTCGCATGCTTCGTCGTCATCAAGTCCACATTAGCGCCTTTTTACAAACCAGCCGTTGTGGGCGTACCCAATCTATTTGAGACGCTTTGTGCACGACTGTGTACACTACCTGTTTCTACTTGTTGCGTCGACTATCGGCTAAGAAAGACCTAAATACATTAACCTTTTGTGTATTTGAACCTACCACGTAATAACTGTTTTAACTTCATTTTGGAGTGTACTGTTGATGATAGTCATTTTGCTGAAGAAACTGCCACGTTCGACCGATAGTTCGATCTCCCGCTTCCCGCGAGTTACGACAAAAAGTACAATTTGTATTTGTTCAATGCGAACATAGCCCGAAAACAAATTCGCGTTTGTATTTCTTGCCTGAGAATGTATTTATGCCAAGCAGATCAGGAGTCTCTATCTCTCATAATAAATACATATTTAGTTACAATTTATTTGGATGAATTACTCTAACACATAAATTAACGTATTGTGACATTTTATCAAATAGAATATGAAGTGACTTGAAACAATGCTGTGTCACCTGGAGGCGCTTACGAACACTTCTTCATAGGTGGTGTCGTGAAGGAGTTAAAAACCAGAGTGCGTCGATATGCAGTCATCAAGCTCGCGAGCTTCGGGCCGAAATGCTGCAGTCAACGACTCGAGAAAGTGATCCAGGACATTTTTGAAACCTTTAATCAAAATGAGCGGCGCATTTCAGGGTACCATCCTTTCTTTTTTTCGCGGGCTCACCGAAGGAAGTGTCCAGCAAGTCCACGAGCAGACTAACTAGTACAGCAACCTAACCAACGTGTTAGCTGATAGGCCTCGTCACTGCAGCTGCGCAAGGCTTGATGGCGTCTGCGCAACACGCAGCGCCTCTTCTCTCGGGTTTTTCTTTGCTTTGTTTCGCGTACTGCTACCCCACACGAACGCGCTAGTCAACCACTCTAAACTCGTCTCGACATTTACGACTCGCGTTTCGACACACCGCGCTCTTCTGTTCTGTTAAACGAGTGCTGCGTCTCTTTTAGTTCTTTGTTTCTTTTTGCAGCGGTCCGAAAGAGAAGCTGAAAAAGGATGATCTGACGACACATAGCCCCTGTGTGTCGTCACACGTTACTTTTTCTGTGTCCTGTTTTCTGCAGCTCCGAGACAAAACGTACAATGCTGTACCATAAAGCTTGTTTAACCAACCTTGCCGTGAGTTCTCCTCTAATGTTTCTGGCCCCACCCACCCGCGTAACAAGGTCTAGGAGAGTTTTAATCAAAAGCGAATAAACTTCACAACGCGCTTCATCATGGCAAGTAAACAATTCGTTTTTATCTTTTACCTCTTCTTTTAAAACGTTAGCTTTTCTTCTAGTTCAATGAAATTGACAGCATTCATCAAGCCACCACAGCGTCTAAAGGGCTTCTAAACAACTTTTGAAAATACAAAAAGTAAAAAAAAAACGAGAGCTTTATTATCTTCTGGCATTTCCCGTCTTGTCGGCACAAAATTCGTTATGCCAGCAGTCTGTTTGCGTGACGTCGCGCTGTCATGAGCTCCCGATCGGTTCACACATGAGAGATATCAGGTGTGAATTGTGCCTAACGGTGCTTTCTCGTGCAGGCGCGTGCCCGTCCTGCCTCGTTTCGCATGCATGAGTATTGTGCGCGATCAACACGTATCACTTCCGTCTGCGCGTTTTTTGATTGCGCAAGTGGAGAGCACAGCGTGCAGTCGAAGAGCGCGAAATAGGCTCAACGCTTAGGGCTGACATCATCCGCTTGCTTTCATGGGAAAATCAGTGGCAAGGAGGAGGTAGCGTATGTACGAAGGGTAGTGAATGCAAGAAAGAAACAGTTCGCTCGTCTTTTAACTCGAACTGATGTAGAAACACTTCAAGCACATGCCGGCATGTCTTCCACTCCGCTTAACAAGCACCCCCCCCCCCCCTTACCCTCTACCCTTATCTCCGACTATCATCATTCTTAAGGTTCCACATCTCTGTAGTACCCGAATGATATTTTAAGCAAAATTATGTTTATTATTTTCTCTCTACATTCATTTAGTTCATTTTTGTTTGGTAACCTCTCCTCTCTGCCTCTATTAGGTATGAAATACGGCTTTTTTGATTTCGAAGGACACTGCCATATTTAGTGGTCACGTGCGTTATAGATTCAGGGCTATCCATTATGACAACAATTATGACAACCAGTGCAAATACGTCCTTGGTAAACGAGCAGTGCCAGCGGTACTGTGACGTAAAAAGTACTCACGTATTAATTGATTGAATCACGGTAACATCGTTTTTTTTAATAACAAGAAAGTGTTTTTATGCGGTAATCCACCAAAACTTCAGTGCCGTATTTTAGTCAAGTCGAAAAAAATACGCACGATCGGAAGACAAATAGCTTCATCAACCGGAGTCGAACCCATGATCTCTGAGCCCGCCCGCTACAACAAATGACGCGTACGCAATCCATAGCGCATTACCACATACTTCGCATGCTTTGAAAAATACGCCTTTTATATCTACCACACTCCTCTCGCAGCGTTCTCGGTAAAGTGCAGTAATGCATCATCACCATGGCATCAGCGATTACTTCTTTTAACGCATCGTTTCTAAGCGTCCGTCCAGTTCGGCGCGTTTACAACAGGAGAAGCGCAGTTCGTCGACGCCTTAACACAACCCCCAGGTGGCGACCTTACCCCAAGAGTTGGCGTCGCTCATAGCGGCCAACCAGACCAAACGTAGCTCGGCAACCTCTGGAACCCGCCTGTTTAACATGAATGTATCTTTGCTCTATATAGCCACTTGCGCTCGCCCCGCGAATAATCACGGTCAGCCAGAGGGAAGACACCAGGCGGGTTGTATTTCCCTTTGGTCGGGATGCGGTGTTCAATAACTCCAGCATGCCACGAGCAGGCGACCTCTGCCCAAATTCGGCGTCCAATCAGTCCCACTCTTCTGGCTGTCACACTGCCGCCTTTGATTTTGTTCTCACCATACGGCTACCACAAGCGTATATGACAATAAATTCGGTTTGTTTAATCAATAATAATAGACGTCAGTCGTCGGGATGCAGATGTATGACTAAGCTTCAACGTGGATGCATCCGCGTAAAGCGATGCTGTAGCTGTAAAACAGCAACAAAATATTGCACAAGATTTCTTATATCAATGTAGAGCAAAGATTAAACAATTTCTGGAGGGACACGTTTCATTTTCGTGTTATACCGATTTCTATGACGAAGGAACCCCTATAATTCTTTTTTGTACGATGACTGCCACGAGCCCCTAATAACCCTCTCATGTCGCTGACAATAAGGTAAAGCTTGCACTTAGGTAACCGTTCTCGTCAAAATTACGCCGATGTGACTCGAAGTACAGACCCTGGAAACGAAACTGCGTGCATCGCTTATCCCTGAATTTTCGCGCTGCGATTCGTAAATACTGTGTAGATTAGAAGCCCCGCCGGCAAACAGCGCGTCGACGATGATTGGAAGTAGATAAACAAAGCGAGAACTATCGAGCGGAGGGAGTCGGGACGCGTAGAAGCGTCGAGCAATCGGTGGTTGGCCAAATATACACTACGGCGTCGGCCGGCAGCCGTGTACACTCCGACGCGATCATCCTGTAAGCCGGCGCCGCGACAGTATGGAGCTCCCACATGTTTCTATATTTAGCTCGCGTCAATGCTACGGCGAACTTTCCGAGAGCACGCTTGTGACGCCCACGGTTGCCCGACGACGAGGGCGAAACGCGTAGGAGCAGCTCACGTTTTGGAGAGTGAAGTCTCGGAGAGCGAAAGCCATGCACGCTCTTCTCTCGCCGCGGCGCTGGAAGGTGCGTGAGATCGACTGGAAAGGCACAAGCTCGGTTTCGAACCATAACTGCACCCTCCCCCATCGCATGCGAGCCCGTTAGAGCGAAGTAAACAGCCGACGCTCTTTCGGGAGCGCGTTCGACTCGGTGACTTACTCGTAAACTGCGACGAATTCGCTTTCATAAGCGGATCAGGCGCGGTGTTTTCGATTTTACTAAACTGCACCACTCGGCGTATGGACTACTAACAGCTGTCAGTCTGTCAACCTCCATTGTTGGTCTAGGACTATACCCTGGCTCCCGAACAACCATCTCGTTATATATATATATATATTTTTAAAGAAGAATACGTACATAAGTGGGAGCTTTCATTTCTTCTTTTTGTTCTGTTTCTTTCTTGACTATTGCTAATGTCACTTCTTTCCCAACGAGAACACTCCACGCCTAAAGGCCTAGCAAAATTTTGTCACTTACTGAGGCGATAACGTAAGAGGAGGCAAAGTTACCACTTGCAACTGGGCAGAATGATTCAAGTGTATACAACGACATTCATCAACCACTTTATTCCTCGTGGTTAACAACGCGAAACACCCGGACAGGAGCGAGAGAAGGACGCGGTACAGCGCTGAAAGTAACAGCGCTGTACCGTGTCCTTCTCTCGCTCCTGTCCGGGTGTTTCGCGTTGTTAACCACGATGAATGCTCACCAACTAGCCCAGTTTTCCATCTTGCTCACTTTTATTCCATTTTAACCTTTTTTCTATTTTTTCTCCTCTCTTCCTTGCTGCCTTTCAGTCCCCAATCTCCTTCTCCACGCAGAGTAGCAACTCAGCGATATAACACACGCCGGTTAAATTCTCTTCCTTTCTATAAAGAGTTCTCTCCCCCATTCATCAACCAAAAGTGAGCTTCCTAGGGATCCTCTTTTTCGAAGCGTTAAAAGAGCTCCGTCACTCCACTCCAGAATCCGCAATCACGACGTATGACTTCTTTATGCGAAGACCCCCCTCTTTTTATTGCTCGTGGAAAGCATAGTGAGCGCTATCAGAGCGGTGGCACACACCGGCCTTTCATCTTACGTGCCTCGCCTCACAAAGGATGAAAAACGCGCTACGAGCAATGAATGGGCCAAGGGCGCTTCGTCGCGGCTCACTCCGGACGCACACCGCCCGTCAAAGACGATGATCGCCCGTCTGCTTACGATAACTAGCGCCTCATTTGCGTCCCTTCCCACTGAGCTTGAAGTGATGCTAAGCAATCTTTGACATTTGGGACCGTGTTCAAAAGCGGTACGATTGAGGCCATCGCTTGGGCTGGAGTGGGACGCGAAGAGTGGGTGGTGATGTTTGATAAGGAGGGAGTGAAAGTGAAGTGAGACTTGGTTTTGTGCCGTGTTTCTCCGCAATACACGTCAAGCCTGGCTGAAACAGCTTGTTTGAATGAAGCGGGGGAAAACACCGCTCAAATGGTAAAAGTGTCACCCACTTCAGTAGTGGCTTTAGCCGAGAGTGATACGTTCTTTGGCTGTGTGACCGACCTTTCGGCTTGGTGCGGAAATGCCAAAGATTACGGAGCTCTTCGAGCAGCGCCTCTGCGGCCAGTATCATCCGAAAGTCCCACTCTGTCTTGAGCTTGCTTGACCTTTCACATATTGTACGCTGACTGATTGTTAGCGCCATTTTAATCAAGAATATAGATGATGTAGCTTTGCGCACAACTGTGATTGTCAAGAAGAACGGCGTGTCGATTTCAGTCACGTATGCAGCACTATACCAAACGCTGTCATGATGCGATCGACGTCTTTGTTTTTCACCGCTCGGTCGTACACAAACCGTAACAGCGAGACAACTTCACGAACACAAAAACATGTGAGCAGCAGCCAAGTGAAACTTATAACTATATTGTTTTTCGGTCCCGCTGTTAAGTGGCTGTCAGAGCTAATCAGCCGGCGCGAAGGACAGCCGCAGCGCGCGCGCATACGGCGCCGCCGATCAGTGTATGCGTTCGTGAGCGCTCAAAAAACAAAGCCCACTCACGATTTTGTGGTTGAGGTGTGCCAGTTCCCGCTCGGTGACCTTGCGCCGGTTGTGCTCCTGCTGCTGGCGCTTGAACTCGCTGATCTTGTAGACCAGGTACATGCCCGGGAAGGCGAGCACCACGAGCGGCTTCATCAGGCCACTCGGCATGGCCCTGCGACCGGCCGCCTCGTGACCCGACGAGCCACCGCGGCGATCGGCGGCCGACGCGACCGGCTCGCAGCAAACGCATGCGCCGCTGACGTCGCTCGCCCGTCACGTCGGCTCCCGGCGGTCGATCGCGCGGAAGCGCCGGAGCAGGATGGGGGGCCGCCTCGTCGCCGTCACGCGACACGTCACACGAGGACGGTCGCGGAGGCGTCGCGTAGTCGTCGTCACGCGACCATGCATCCTCGTCCTCTTCCGAGTCGCTGCAGCGCGATGACGCCGCTCGGCCGCGCGTCCGGACGTCTCCCCGGCTCGTCGTGGCAACGGCAAACGCGTCCCCTTGCAGCATCCCTCGCGCTGGTGATGGTGGCAGCAGCTGGTGGTGCAACGCCGGCGTCGTTCGAGATGCCCCCTCACCGTGGGCCGCATGCTAGGGCCGGCGCCCGGCTGCAGCTCGGGGGATCCGTCTCGGAGCCTTTGTTCTCCGAGAGCCCCTTGGCGCACCGGTGCCCGAGCAGCGACCGATGTTGCGGCGACGCCTGGGCGGTCCGAATCGATGGGCGCGGCCAGCGCCCCCTCCGCTTCTTCGCGGACCCCCGCTTCACGAACCTTGGCATTTCGCGCACCGGAAGCCGCCACCCATCGACCAGGGCAATATGTTAGGCTCCGGTTGCGACCCCCCCCCCCTTCCACTCATTCCTCCCACGAAGGTACAATCCAAGGATGACTGCCTCCCACGAAGTCGCGCATCCCTGTTACGTTGCTCGACCTTTTGCACCTCGCAAATGCCTACGAGCGTCACCTTTCCTTTCGATGCCCGCCAAAACTTACTTGACAGCATCTGGCGGCAACACTCCATTTCTGTAGTCTTCGCCCCAGCAAAGTTTCAACTCGGGCTAGTTGGTACGGCACTCTAAGGTAGTTGCGCCGAGTGAAATACACGGTGCATTTTCGTTACTCATTCGTTCATTTGGCTCAGCGCAACAACATTAAAATGTATTTGCCGCATTGCTACCCCCTTTTACAATGTGATCTTCCGTAGCATTTTTTTTATTTTTTACCTCATTTTTTTACTACATTCTTCTGACAGTTCTTGGGGTTAACCTTTTTTTTTAAAGAAATCCTTACAGAGCTTTTCCCTGCTATTGGGAAGACTTGTAGCAAGACATATCACTGCCCAGGTAAACTACCTCCACTGGGCTATCTCCACTGGGAGTGTTTGCTTCAAACAGTCCCTGTTTTGTCAATCTACTCTATAGTACAAATGCAGACAAATGCTTTGACCTGCATGTTATTTCCACCTGCCATAAGCTCATGAATGTTGGATTAGGTGGTAAAGGGTATCCCGGCGTCACACATTATTCCAAGTTGCACATTAGGTGTAGCTTAACTGGTGGCTCACGCTGAACACCACGGCATAATTTTGTTCTTTTATTGCCGGACTTTAGCTGGTGACATTGCTGGCCATACCTTTTTTTATTTGTCGGGTCAATATACCAGATTTATGTTGTCCCATTGGCAGTCATATAATAATGTAAGATAAATTGGTATCCATTCATTTGTGGAAAAAATTTACAAGAACATTCATGTGAATTTTTCTTAAGAGAGGAAAAAAATTAATCGAACAAGTCGTGCTCGTTCAAAGCTCTAATTCGAGACCTACGCCCTTTCGGGCTGGTCACTCAACCAATTGAACAAATCAGCAGGCTTGCTATTGGCAGCGTGATAGTGTATGAGATTGGAGGACACTTTGTAGTAGCGGTAGTAGTAAAAACCTTACCATATACATAAACCAGGCAGGATAGAACTCCAGTGCCCTGTAGGAAATATACAGGGTGAAAAGCGTAGTCTGTCCGGCAGGGTAATGGCCCTATTCTAGGGCCCCACTGGCACGTGCCATTCGTTCAGCTCTCAGTTGATCCACCAGGGCTGGGCTAGACAGCAACGTCTCCCATTCGTCCCAAGTGCCACTAGTGTCGTGCTCTTCGCCGTTGTCTGCACACTCCCACGTGATTCCAAAGTTTGTTCGGTAAGAGCCTGTGGTCGTTCGACTGACTATGACATGTATTTTTTTTAATTTTTGTTTGATAATTCTTTTTACCACGTGATTAGTATGAGAATGTAAGAGGGGAGGCCACAGCTGGCACCATTCTAGGGCACGGACGGATGGATGGATGGACGCGAGTATGAGACATTAAAAGCTTTCACCCTAATAATCGATGACCTGAAGCATTTCATTCTTGATCTCTGAGTGATCACTGTTCCTTCCACTCCGCAGTCAGGCGACATTTTCATTTGCCAATGCGTTGTCACTTCTTTATTAAAGAAACTGCTTTAGACGCCTCACTAAACGCGAAACGTGACCATCGGTGACATCGGCGTCAACAAGTCTGATGTAAATTTTATCTCGTAATGACAACATCACATGCGGTGCGTGCATTGAAAGCACCTCACATCATGACGTCACAGGCCACCAAAATTTGTGACTTCATCATAAAACATCGTGGCGTGGTCATGCATGTGCTGGTCCCGAAGGTGCTGCAAAATTACATAAGGTGCAGAGAGCTTTTTGAGGAACGTCTCTGAGAAGGCAAAAAAAATGGCTGCAGGTCCGCGACGTGAATTCTGATTATTAAGCGAAGCTAGGTCCCAAGTCTTATAGCGTCCACGTTTAAGTCGCTGACCAGTATATTGAGCACTAACGGATGGACGGCTGGACGGACAGAGCAACGCATTGAAACACGGATGAATTGACAGGTGCACGGATGGACAGATGGACAGATGCACGGACAAATTACAGTCTGTTCTATTTTTTTTAACCATACGCGCTATATGTGCGCTATGTAGACGGTATTTCGCACAGATGTGTCACCCCTGCGCTTCGACTGGGACGGCGGCAAGCATCGACGACAACGGTCGAACATCGTGAGGCTTTAAAGAGCTTCGCCCCCTGAAAGTAGGGCAGCTTGGCCCTAGTGGTGCGAATAGTAAGGTAGCAGTGGTGCTAGTGGCGTTCCCCTCCTTGTTACCTTCACCTCGTTATTTTCATCTCTCCTCATCGTGTTTTAAATCTTTCTTGGTCTTTCTATACTTTTTCTCTATGTTCTATAGTCGAGCCCGCTTATAACAATCATCAAGTGCCTCGAAACTTTTATTGTTATAACCGATAGTTGCTATATACGGGTTCCATAAAAAAAACAATACATGGTGACTGGCAGGCTCCCATGCGAGAACTATAATATCAGATGGTATATGCCGACAGGCGTAACTGATAAGGTTGACAAAGCTTCCGATTCTTCGGACAAGCTTGAAAATCGGGACGCTTTCCCGAGACCACCATGAGCCCCACAGAGCCAACGTGTGACAACGTCTGAAATTTTAGACGCTAAAGCTCTTCCAGGTTTCAACTTTTTACTCAAGTTGCAAGTCCGAAATTGAATTAACAGAAGCCACCACCTTCACTCCCCGTCATATTGGTTTTCGGAAGTTAGCTTTACCGTAATGCTTAAAAAGTATGCGGCGAAGCATATTGCAAATCCAAAGTGGCACTCAGGACGTTGGGGTTGTGGGCTGAGGGTCAGGAACTTGATTTTATCGTTTTCTTATTTCATTTTAAAAAGTTCGAGTTAAAATAACTTTCATAACGGGCACTCAACTGACAATTCTTATTGTTATAACCAATAATGCGGGATTTGGGCGTTATTTTCCATAAAAGAGGGTTATTTCTCCATAAACAACGAACAAAAGTTAATGGTGCAACAGCATTTGAACCGGTATTTTTATTAGTTATTATACTGTGTTTCCTTCTTTCTATCTCTGAATTCCTCACAACCTCTTTCTCTTACTTTTTTATATTTTTGCTTTCTCTCAATGTTTTCATTTCCGCCTCATTCTTCCTGTTCGCCTATTTTTTTTTTCTGCGGTATGTTTTTGCTGTCTCCGCACCTCCTTTTCCCTCCTCTTCACCATAATATCTGTATTCCTCGCTCTCTCACTTTCCTTTCTTGTCCCGTTTCTATTTGTGCTAAGCTAGGCGCCCACGTTTGGATAATGTGGAGGCAGGTTCGAATCACACCTCGCGAAAAAAATTATTTCCCTCCTTACTTTAATGATTTATTATCAGACAGAGCTGCTAGCATCATTAACCAGTCTATGCAAGAAGGAATAAATGAAAAGCTCAGCGGTGACCACATCTCGTGGTTTCTTGCTCACATCGACCGCATTTCTGGATGCAATTCCAACAAGCGGACTCATTCCCTAGCGCGAGAGCTGACGTACCGCGCTGGGAATAACAGACCAGCTCGTTCACAGGACGGCCTCATTAGGGACCCTTTAAAACATTCAACAAAACTACATCTTGCTATAGGCCACACAGGCAGAGATTTCCTCCACCGAACCCCAAATTAAACAGTGTTGAGTTGGTTACTCTCAGACTTTTGCAGACACGCACTTATCTTACTCCTACACCTTTCAATTGGCCCAATCCAGATTTTCCGTGGTCATGCTCTAGGTGCGGGCACGAAACCCGCTACTTCGACCATATGTTCTGGCTGAGCTCATCGAACGTGTGCTACTGGCTGAGCTCATTGAACAATGCGCCCGCCTCGTATCAGTGGCTGCGAAGTCCGGACCACACGTATCAGCTCCAAGCCGTGCAGATGACTCGTGTCGTCACCGAGAGTGATATTATCCCGGTTCCGACATGGGTGGATCCACCGACTTGACTGGGGAGGACTCTTGGCCTCTCCTAGTATTGTCCTTAGGGACAAGAATAAAGTTTTTTGTATGTGTGTATAATTTATCTCTATCGTTACTTCTCGTTCTATTTCTTCCTCTATTTCAGTACTTGTCGTCTCGCTCATGCCACCATCGCTTCGCACCCGCTTCTTGGGTTAACTGATGCCTTCTTTTTTTATTATTATTAGATGTGTATAAAGAGAGGATGGTGCCAATGTGGGGCGCCGGCTACTCCTCTTCTCTTGCACAGAAGTCGACATCGCACATTTTGTAGCAAACACAAGGCTATACATATGTACATAGCGCCACACTTACACAATGAGTCCACATTTTCAACACTGAGTGTCCACACGACACAGAAATCATCTTCAGTTCCCCAGTGTAGAGTAGCGGGATCTGCCCAGTTTCTGTGGCACCCGCACACCTTCTTGATGATGACAGTTTTCGGGAGACAGTGAACATTATACGGCCGTATATGATAGGTTCCCTGTTAAAGAAGACAGTTTTCAACATTGAGTCACCGTAAGCCAATGCGTACGAGACTGTGCCAGCACTGCGGTCTTGTCACCACTGGACGGCTGATCAGTGTAAATATTATAGCGCGCTTCAGCGCACGAACTCTATCACACCATAACAATGTATCCACCTTTAGATCACCCGTGTACTCAGATTTGGGTGCACGTTAAAGAACCCCAGGTGGTCAAAATTTCCGGAGTCCTCCACTACGGCGTCTCCCATAATCAAATGGTGGTTTTGGGACGTTAAACCCCACAAATCAATCAATCAATCACCTTTAGATCACAGTACCGGACCGTCGTAATTAAAACTCCATATTTCCGCTTGCAAACAGCGTCTGCACGCAGCTCCGACAGAGTTGTGCGAGTCCGTCGCGTGCCACGAACGCTTAGCGCTGGGCGCTGTAACGAACAAAAAGCTAGACGTCGTGACGCTCGACAAAGATTGGACAGTGCATGCGCAGGCCGCCACCGTCACGCCATTTCGAAGGCGGTCATGCAATATGCACGCAAGTAGTGATGACATTGTGCCAATCTAAGATAAAAGCACGCCAGCTTACTATGCCTGTTCCCACGATATAAGGAAAAAGGAAAGACAAAATATAGTATAACCTTTTTCTCTCACACCCCATTCCCACAGAAAAACGTTGCGAAACGGAGTGAACGAACGTGCTTGTACACAATTACAGTAGGCACCACTACACATGATCGAACTTATTGCGCTGCATTGTCGGTGCCCTTGGTCCATTGCTACAGTCGTAATGAGTGTATACGTAATGAGTAAGAAGTCAAGGAAGGACGAAAGGTTGTGCCGCTGTCCTATTTGCTTCAAATTACTTATGCAGTATATGCAGTTTTTTTTTGAAAATTCACCAATAAAAGTTATAGTTAAAAAAATTGGAATTGGAGCGTGTGAAATGATTTTGTGGGGCTCTATTTGCTTATCATGGTGGTGAATGCAGGAACGAAAACACGGAGAAAGAGACGCGAAACATGGTGCAAAAGAGAGAGAGAGGTTAGGCCCGTTAAGCAGATTCCACCCCTGAATTGGTAACTCATCTTAGCACGGTGGTGGGATCACCGGGCTTAAGACGAGTTACCAACTCGTCCAGTAGTCTGTATAACTTTTATTTATTAGTTGCGACAGCATGCAACCGGAAAAAACGCAAGACAAGAAGAGACAGTGGTAAATTTCGAGATGATAAATAATAAGAAAAATAAAGTAAGAGTAAGCAGTTCACCCAAGTTCCTGTTCCCGCATTCTCGTTAATTTTATCTAAAACCTAAAACAATTTGCTTTCTCGAGTGTATTTGCACTGTATGTAAGTCAAACTGGCCTTTAAAAAATAGGGGGGGGGGGGGGCAGGCGAATTTAGGCGTTTTATTGTGGCTGGTTAAGTATTGCAGATTGCTGGATCCATGCTATCTCGCCGTAAAGTTATGTTTGATGTTCAATAACGTTTCCTACCCTAGGGTGTAAACTTGGCTACGACGCCGACAAAGATTACGCTAAACAGAAAGCTTTAGTTATGTAAAGTTTTCGTGCAGACAATGTGACTGCATAGGTTTATTGGTACATTCTCTCCTCTCTACCTAGTTTTCTTCTTCTGCTTGGATACCTTGCTGGCGCTAGCGATGTGTATTGCTACACTCTCCGGGCCGGCTGTCATTCTCCTCACGCTGGTAATATGGCACCACATTTACGATAGACGCCTCCTCTGTTCTCCCACTCGGCCCAGTATAATACAACGTCTTTAGAAGTCCTTGCTGCTTGGTCGTTTAAGCAAGGTATGAAACGGTAAATGGAGCTTTTGATTTCAATTCTTTTCTGACCAGTATCATGGAACCGGGGTTGATCTCTGGCATCTTCATGCTGTGGCGACGATCAAAGTTCATCTTCTTCGTACTTCTGTATTTTTTCTGTTAAAGTTGGGTCTTGGGGCGTCATTCAGTTTGACTCTACCAACTAAGCCCAGATCTTCGTCGGCTGGCAACCAAGGAAAAGTGCGTAACGCAGCAAGTTGTGGGTTGCACCCGATGCTAGCGGGGTAGGACCTGTTATGGTGATGTACGGCTGCCTCCAAAGCACTCTTCCAGCCTTGCTTGAATTTCGAGTATAACTTTAGATACAATTTTAGGTATCTAATAATGCGTTCATCAAAAGAATCAGCCTCTAGATGATGAGGCGCCTGGTATCGAAGCACGATGTTCCTTTCACAGGCCCAGTTGCGTATAGTTTTCAAATTCTAGACGATGATCCCTTATCCCGCCTTCACGTGCCACAGAACGTGAAAACGACTAGGTGCAGAGAAGAAATGTATCAATAAACCGATGCAGTCACATTGTCTGCATGAAGACTTTACATTGGCGCAGTCTGGGTGAGGAGCCTGCAAATGAAGATCAAGAGCGACCCCTCATCATGGGCTTCCAAGCAAAAGGACAGATATACGTGGAGCTGCAGGAAGACACTACAACTTCGAGCCATCTAGAGACGATCACCCATATCGCCAGAGCTACTGTGGATGGCCTCGTCGCTCGAGGTAGCGTGTCTGTAAACATGGCTCTCGACAATTTTGCGTCTTATCTGATAAAAGCTCCCCAACACGTAAATTGCGAACACCAACAAATCTCCCTATACTTGCAGTGAAGGTGCCCTTAATTAACGCTTTACTTGAAATGCACGCATGCACATTACGCTATGCAGGAAAGACTAAATTTATCTCACACCACCACATGTAAAATTAGTATCGGGTTCACCTGATCATTTCATATTTGTTGATATATTTTCTCTCTTCATTTTTTCCTCTCTCATATTCATATGGTGGTTTTGGGACGTTAAACCCCACATATCAATCAATCTCTTCATTTTTTCCCGCTCTTTTGGAATATTTTAGTCTCGCTACCCATCCCTGCAGAAAGCGGCATGCCCGAGGTTATATTGTCACGGGGTCGTGACGTGGCCGAAGGCAGGAGACTGGATGTTGAGATCAAACTATTGATTTGGACAAACCTGTGCCCGGTAACCGGAAAGTCTGGTTAACGTAGCAGACTTGCACTAATAGCGGCGAACGGAACGTCGGCCGTCGATCAACTGGCAAGCGGTAAAGCGAATATAGGAATTTATACACGTGGCATCAAACATTCCTGCGTTATCGCTAGCGGCCACGTAGGTTCCAGAATAATCTGCAATGTTCAAGAAGTGGGCATGATCTTAACAAAAATGATCTAGTACAGCCCTGAAGCTCCTAGAACACTGCAGGTGTGGTTTTTGCTGAAAACTGCGTATAGTAACGGGGCAATGACAAAACTTGAGGAAGGAACGCGGCAACATAAACAACGGGGTAAATATTTGTTTTACCACTGAAGAGGATTTCTTTTCTCTTTTATGATCAATTGGGGCATTACCATCGATCTTCACAAGCTAAGCAAACACGAGATCCCGAAAGAAAAAGCACTCGTTCAATGTCTGCTCTCAACGCATCCCCGAACCACTCTATCAAGTCTCGCTGCATACTACATGCATTTACTCGCGTCTTGAGTGCCGTAAAACACGCTCGACTTGTACGATACTGCAAGATCTTTCATATCTGTATCACGCCGTAATCTCTGATGTGTGCCTTTGTGGGAAGAAAATGATAGAGGTAGAAAGAAGTCGCAAGGAAAAAAATTAGGATTTAAATGCATTTCCTATGGCAAAATGAGTAGTTATAGAAAGCGTATAACGAGTGCGCCGGGATTCAAGTAGAAGATAAGCATGGCGCTGGGTCGAGCCCGAGCTTTCTATTAGGCAAAAGATAACTAATACTTTAAACGCTTATGTTTGCGCTGGAAGTGCAATGAGAAACCCCGATGCGATTTTATATATGACATAACGATAAGCTTGTAGCAGCCATACAAAGAAAAAAATGAATTGCGCCATGTCCTTCTTAGTGTTCGTGTCTCTAGTGTTGCGCTGTACACTAAGTTCCCGATGCGCAGCATTTCGATCAACTTTTCAAGCGTGGTAATGTCGACGTTGGCCCACGGGTTCCACATAACAGAAGCGTACTGAAGCTTAGGCCAGATCAAGGCTTCAAAAAAACAACACTTAACGTGTGGTGGTGAATATTCAAGCTTGTAAAGTAACAAGCAATGTTTACGAAGAAAAGCACAATATATGTTTGCAATATAGGTGTTGCAACTTGAGTTATTTGTTAGAGTGACACAAAAGTACTCACATTGAGAAATCTCAAGAGTTCAGAACCTATGGATTTTTAAAAAAAATTAGGGGACGAAGTCCTTGTGGCGCAGAAAAGTACATTTTAATCAGAGTTAAGCTCTATGCCCTATTCATTACACCAAATAAGAATTATACCGAGGGCTACGTCAAGCGCGAGTTAATCATCAGTGAAATGAACACAGTTACATAAAATGCAATAATCTGCTGATAAGTTTATTTTTATTGGTTAATTGATTAGTGAAACTAAATCATTTATGTAAGGAAGAGAAAAAAATTGTCGCCCCAGAGCACAGCCCTTGGGCGCCCCTGAAGATACCGGAAAAATGCCTGTTTTTTTTTTCCTCTCTCATGTATTTCGACATACTGTGTTCGATTGTTTAAACAGGCGGGAACCAGAGAGTAAGAAAGTTCAGGTGGACAATCTTGAATAGTTGTTGAATTTATCATGAGGAGCGCAGTATTGCTGTTGTCTGAGGAGGTCATGTCGATCTGACTACGCGTGTCGAGAACGCAAGCTAAATAGTGAACAACGGAAGCCGGCTGAGTAACGGTGGAAAGCCTTTTCTAAAGTAATGTAGGTGTGTGGATAGTATGTTGTTGTCGTCGAACGATTTTGTTATGCAAATGGTCACAATGTACTCAACGAGCTTCCAACACAAATAAATTATCCAAATAAGGCGGTAATTTAAAACTGACCATGGATTTCCCATCCCTCCCCCACCCCCCCCTTTTTTTTAGTATGGGAACTACACGTTTATTTTGCACGTCCTCCAATCATGATGAATGTAAGAGTTTTTTTTTAAGAAAATAGAAATACTGTTACAACAAAGCTAGTCCGGTCCAGGTGATGAGTTTGCCTTCAGGCCTTCAATCTTTGAGCCGACTGGTGTAGAAGCCCATTTAAGACGTCCTCATAAGGTACACGATCAAATGAATTCAACGATGAGCCGGCGGTACGACTCTAAGCAGTGACAGAAAACACGCTATGAAGTTTTGCGCGTTAAAGAACACCAGGTGGTCTAAATTTCCGGAGCCCTCCACTACGGCGTCTCTCATAATCATATGGTGGTTTTGGGACGTTAAACCCCACATATCAATCAATCAATGTTTTTAACGTAATTCTTATACTTCTGCGGATCATCTTTGATATTGCTGAGAGCAGTGCTTTTTGCTCTCTTCTTTTATGTGTTTATTTCCCGACGTCTGAGAACACCCGTTTCGCCTTATCGACGATGAAAGGAAATGCCGTGTTTTCATCTTTCTCTCTCTCCTCCTTCGTAGCAGCGCAAGCTGTCTGATTTGATAGGGAGGGTGCCTGGCCCTTTTGTCACTAGCGTTGTGTTATCGGCATAAAATCCCGCCGGAAAACCACGGTGGTCGTCTTTTCTCGGCCGACGCTCGCACACGCACGCTGCTGTGTCGACTGCTTCCTTGTCGCTCAATTTCGTCATTTCCAGTTCATTGCAGAGCACAAGTTCGCTCTAATAAACCTCGTTCATTGAAAGTTCTTCGCTTCCTTCTCGGTAACGTGATAATGTAGTTCGGCACGGTGGGGATGAAGTAAAGGTTTTTCACCGATTGAGCAGCCTCACAGAGGGCTATTCAAATGTCGTGCAATGCATGCGAACAAAGAAACCGGCTTCTCAAACGTTCAGCTTTGTGATTTTAAGTGAATGTGTCTGTCTATCCGACAATCAAGAATTTGTTTGTTTATAGTATGTTTATCAACAAAGGGTCTAGAAAACCACTCATGAGTCGACTTACTAGAACTCACTCAGAGTGAGCCGTGAGTCAGAGTGATAAGTGATATTTCGATGTGTCGAAGTGAGTCCAGTTGAAGAAAATTTTTGTATGAGCCCGAGTTATTTCAAAGCGCATGATATATTTTTGCGGGTGAGTCTGAGTGGTTTCCACAATTTTCGCCGACCTATGATCAACACACACTACGCGCACCAATCGCAGAGTCCTTGCTTGTGCGACCTTTCGAAATAAACGGTCTATTATGCCTGGCCTGGACTCTGACTTTGAGTCGACTGGCATAGCACGTGCAGCATCGCATGTGAACGTTAACTGGCATCTCGCGATACTTCAAGATCCTGCATACCCGTAGTATACCGCTCTAATCTCTGGTGAGTGTCTTTGAGGGAACAAAATGATAGAGGGAGGGGAAAAAAGTCATGAAGAAGAAAGCAGCAAGGTTAAACATGCCGAGCCTTACTGACTTACCTCAAGAAAAAAGGCGGAACTCAAACGTGGGGAGGGGGAGAAGTGCGCGCACTGCACAAAGTAACGTACACACAAAACATTAGCACAGCTCGCACAAAGTCGCGCTGGTGGGCACCTGACTCGTCCTGTCTTGGCTAGGCTTTAGACTCACTCATTCATGGGCCTCTATCGTTTCAGCTCTGTTGAAATGCTACTGCCACGGCCGGGATCAAACTTGCGACTTCTGTGTGATCGAACCGCATTATGCATGGCTATCAAGTATTCTACCACAAAGCCACTACAGGTTTCAGAACTACTTTTCGTATAGACCCTATATTGTTCATGAAACGTTAATTGTGGTTACCATGCTGGCTATCTAATTATATCATGATTACATATGCACTCCTACGATACAGTCGCCACGTCGTGTTAACTTCAATTGAAGTTAGGTGTCATGCGCTGAAGTCGAATCATGTGAGAGCGTTCAGGGGTACCATCCTCGCGAGCACCAGCGCTTCATATCAGCTTATCGCTTCTGGTGTGTCTGATACTCATGCTCCCCGTTGACATCAGCACGCAAGTGATATAAAACTGATCATACAAATATCTGCAACGTGTGTCTGTGCACGCCAGATTTGTATGTACGTTTAGCGTCATTTCACGACGTGTCGCGATATAAAAATTGCAACATGGTCACCTTCCCTGCGCATGCGTCGCATAACGTCGATTATTAAGGCACGCAGGATATGCCGATTTATTTTTTTACAATGCTGTGGCGGCAACCTAAATGGCAAACTTGTTGACGGTGCATGTAAGTCGATATAAAGAAACCCACAACTTTCCAGAACAAAAAGGTGTATTCCTGCTGATGTAGCAGATGCATAAAACAAAACTGGATTCTGTAACTGTTTCGCTCCCAGAAAAGTTATGCGTTCCGATTTATTTAGAAATGCTGGCGTGCTCGTGCTTGCTAGAAAAAAAATATTTAGAAGAAAAATAAAACAAACATTTCGCATAGAACCTCGTCTCAATAGCGCTCCATATATTTACCGATCGGCCCCATCCTGAGACATCACGTCATTTTCGCAGGCACACTACTCTGCAACGACTCTTACCATAAAACAATATGGCACTGAAGGAAGAAGAAAGACAGAAATATTGCGACACGTGATTTTTAGTACACTGTATTCTCGTTGACACATGTGTCTACGAGCGTAATTATTACACTTGAATAATTGTAATACATCAGCTTTTTAAATGCGAAGCATTTCTTTGCGAACTTCGGTGACTTCGCGCGTATCTATCTATCTATCTATCTATCTATCTATCTATCTATCTATCTATCTATCTATCTATCTATCTATCTATCCGCCAACGACTTTTATTTCTCTTGGCTGTTTCGATTATGGTATCGATACCAAACTTAGTATGGCGTAACATGACTGCATGAAGAACATGTTTACTATTTATAACATGAAAATTATGACGTGTATGTCATGAATGTCATGATTTACATTTCATAGTCCTGCCACTCTTGCGGTGGTTTCGCTCACATGGCATGTTGCAAAACTGGTATGGTATGACATGATTGCATGACGAACACAAGTGACAAACTCTAACATGAAAATCATGACATGCTTGTCATGTAACAAGATGACTACATGCCACGCTCATGATGCGCTCGCGGCCGTTTCGCTAGCGTTACATATACCAGGTGTGGTATTACAGTACGTGAATGGATGACGAAGGTATGTGACTAGTGCAAACATGATAATCATGAGATGCCTGTCATGTAACAACATGACTGCATGCCACGCTCATGATGTGCTGGCAGCCGTTGCGCTAGATTCACGTATTTGGTATTACGGGACGTGAATGAATGACGAAGGTATGATACTGGTGCAAACATGATAAACATGAGATGTGTGTCATGTAACGACATGACTACATGCTACGCTCATGATGCGCTCGCAGCCGTGTTGCTAGCTTCACATGTACCAAACTCGGTATTACGCGACGCGAATGAACGACATAGGTAAATGACACCTCTAAACATAATCGCGACATGCGTGTCATGTAACAACATGACTACATGCCACACTGATGATTCGCTCGCGGCCGTTTCGCTAGCTTCACATATGCCGAATTTGGCATTACGTGACGCCAATGGATGACAAAGGTATGCGATTGGTGCAAACATGATAATCATGAGATGCTTGTCATGTGAAAAGATGAGTACATGTCACAATCAAGGCACCAATACATTTCGACGTGACGCGGTGCGCGTGCTCGCCGGCGTTCATTTCGTCGCGTCACGCAGGCGTTGCCACGCCAGGCACCCGTCCTGCCATATACTCGCAGACGCGCGCCGCGCTGCATTGCTTTGACGCATGCGCGTTTCAGCACGTCCGGCGTCTCTCCGTCACGAATAGAGGGAGACGCAGTGTTGTCTGGGTAACGCAACTGGCGCGAAATGCAGCATGTCACATTTCGCGCCAGTTGCGTCGGCCGCGCCGACGGACGCTGGTCGCGCCTGGCGTAAGACAATAGGGTGCTCGCATTTTGCTAACGTAGCGTCGCTGTGCCCAGCGTGCGCGTGCGTCGACAGTACATTGGAGTATATTAGGCCCTTCATAATCCGCTCACGGCCGTTTCTCGAGCACCACATATACTAAATTTGGTATCACGTGACGTGAATAGATGACGAAGGTACACGACACATCCAAACAAGATAATCATGACATGGAAGTCATGTGCGGCATTGTTTACCTCCACCTCGTAACGTAGTGTTGATTTTAAAGTGACATATCACCATTTCTCATTAGTGCTTCGCATATCATCGATTCCCACTGTACGTGGGATCTGCTAACTTTTTTTTTTGTTCAAGTGTTCATCGTACATTTGAAAATCACCACTCGAAATGTATTTTGCTTTTTCCAGTGAATGGCAACAGATCTAGCAGAAAAGAAATAAATCTTAGATAGCGTGTAGAAGTTTCAATACCTGCACAATTTACGCTACACGAACTCAATAATTTATACAATAAGGAAAGATAGCAAATAATTATACCTTATGCAGCCAATGCATGTTTAGACCATATCTTACTTCATAAGCCCCCTTGAGTGACCCCAGGGTGCTACGTAACTCTCATTGACAATCTTAGCATCGCTGGTGTCGTCTAGCAGACATACACGTTCGGATGGTTCCCCTTCGAAGGGGGATCAATGGTTAATAGCAGCGCCCGCAGTGTCCCCCTCGTGTGCATGCCTATGCTGAGAGATGTACCTATACTCCGTTTCATACATTAGGTGCAACTCTGTGAAAGCTATGCAAGAAGTTCGATAAGAAACATGCGTGACTTCGCGCGTCTCGCGCTTAGCTTTCATCATTGTAAACGATCGTGCGAGACGAGCACAAACGTGCCTGCAGAGCGTTGCGAAGCGCTACAAGTAAAACATCAAGAAATAAGAACCAAGACAAGCTGTATAACGGGGCGTTTTAGGGGCGAAGCTCCTTATAGCGGCACCCGTTCGTCTCCCGTAGTATGTAACAAGTATAACATTTTGACCTCTAAGGTGGTGCCGGTGAGAGACTTCTTCTGTGCGTTGTTGAACGATAAAAAATAGTGCTCAATGTACATGTCAATGGCTGCTAATGGGGAATGAGAGACAGGAGCATTCGGCTTTTAGTTAACGCGCAGGCTGCAATCACCATTAGCAGCCATTGGCATGTACATTGAGCACTATCTGACAAGAAAGGGTTGCTACGTTATACTCGCTGGGTGTAACCTCCTTAGCTTTAGAAAGGTTTAGCGAGCGTTGAGCCGCAGTGCCATGAATACAGTGAACTTGTATATACCATGAATGAACTTGAGGTGGTTAAAATGGGAAGTAGATACGAAGCGCAAGCCGTAAGAAAGTAAAAGCCGAATTCTCCGCCTCTCGTTTCCCATTAGCAGCCATTGGCATGTACATTGAGCACTATCTGACTGAAAACGTTTGCTACGTCATACTCGCTGGCGCCGTCATACTACGCTCATACTCGTCATACTCGCGTCATACTCGCATACCTCTTTGGTTTTCGAAAGGTTTAGCGAGTGTTCGGCCGCAGTGTCATGAATACAGTGAACTAGTATATACCATGAACTCGATGTGGTTAAAGGTGGGAAGTGGACCCGAAGCGCAAGCCGTAAGAAAGTGTGTGTGTGCCACCTCTTGTTTAGTCCTTGGAATGTCCGCTGGATGGCGGTGCTTTTATATGGGGAATATATGATGAAAAGATGCGAGATGGTGGTACTTGGAGTGTTGATTAGATGGACGAACGGACATATCGACAGATGCATGGATGGACGCATGAACGGACGCAGGGGCGGCTGCATGGACGAAAGCAAGGACGGACGCACGAACAGACGCACGCACGGACGAGCTGATGGACGCATGGACGGACGGAAGCAAGAGCGAATGGACGGACGAATTCTTCGCCCCACTCTCCATCATTCACTCCGTGGATATGCTGCCATTTTTTTAATCTCCGACGCACAAAGAAAGAAGAAAATATATCGTGCATCAGATGCAAAAATAATCGTAGTAGTTCTTAGTGCGAACGCATTCATGGCAAAAATTCTCCGTAACTTTCACAGCGTTGCATTTGATGCAGGAAACGGAGTATAGGAAAAGACATTCGTAGAACACATGAATATGGGCTCAGGGGTGTGGCTCTTATGTGGGTGCCGTCATAAACCCTTATGATTTTCGAATATGCATAAACCCCCTTTCTCCCACCCTCCCACTAAGTGCGACGCTGCTTCATGAGCTCGATTGTGCTGCAACTCAATAATCTGTTGGTTCGTGCGATTACGTCGCACTTGAAAATCTACTCTTGGTCAAAAAGAAAAATTTCCTAAAGCAAACACTTCGTGGGAGCTCAGTTTACCATGATTTAGGCAGTAGCACAAAGATGGTGAAAGCAAGATGGGAAACTGCTTGAACGAACTTATGGATTATCCTACGTCATTCCATACACTAGGTTTTAGAAAAACCATGGGCTCTAGGAGCTTTAGGTTTGCCGCTCTGTATATGGAACGATTCGCTGCGAGCATCCTCTGCAAGCAGTTTAGCGAGTGAGCGTGTAAACTTTGCTTTGGAGACTGTTGCTGCCGGCTCTTGATGCCCGGGATTGGATGGTCGCCTTACTACTGGTAACAGTGGGTTTCCGCAGAAATATAGATCATATTTGGTCTAGTTGGTGCGAATTACTTTCCTGGGACATTAACCAATTAGCGAGAAAAGAAATCGAACGAAGCACAAGGTGATGGAAACCAACTGGACGCAGAACCGCGCGGTGGAGAAGTTGCTGAGGGGCTCGACTGCTCACCCGAAAGTCGCGGATTCCATTCAGGGACGCTTACGCATGCGCCGATGATTCGGTATAGACGTATGCTGCTGTGAATTAAACTTACCATCTAGCGTTAAAAGTGTTTGTCTGCATGCGTAGCGAAAAAAATATATTAAAAATCCGCCATGTGCGGTCATGTCATGTGACGTCTTTATAACGTCTAGAATTTTGCGGTTAACGACACCATCACTTGATGACGATTATTCACGTCACTCGTCCCTGACACCGCGCGACGCCGATAGCCGATGTTCGCGTTTAATGAGGCATTTAAGTCTTTCGCCTTAATAAATGTTTTTTTTTTATGCGAAGAAGCAAGCTTCGCGTGTCTTCCTGTCTGCCAATGATATGGAACAGCGTTACACTTTCGTCCTTAGTCTGCGACATTCCATAAATACTGAGCGTCAATACACGGAGGAAGGAAAAGGTAAGGAGAGGCCCTGACGTCACTCGTTGTGAAGCCGCGATGAAGCCGGAAGTCGGCCATATTGACTGGGCAAATTCCCCTCTCTTGTTTACATATGAATGCGAAGCAGAAGGCGCGACTCCCTCTCCGGCTCGGAAAGCACGTGGGCTGCGCAGCGCGTGTGTCGTGACGATCCGAAACTAATGGAACTGGGCTCACCACTCAGAGCCAGTGGGACACCTTCAGCGAAATCGCTTCGTCCGAGTAATAACAAAGAGTAACAGCTCGCTGACAACGAAGCAACTACGAAAGAACGCGCGCTAGATGCACTGACAACGGCGAGTGCTTTCACGTCATTAATTCAGCAACTGTACAGACAACACGATCGGTCGTGCGCCTTCTACGGTTGCATTCCGCCACGCGACTGACGCAGCGTCATGCCACTGTGTCCGTGTTCCGCGTGAAACTCACCTGCGTCAGCATTTTGCGACCGTGGTGACTTTGAGCACGGTGCTAGTGACAGTTGAACGTGGTTGCTGTTACGTTGAGATTACATGCAATGCTGGTGGAGAGTGTACCAAGCGGAAGAGAAAAGATGTTTTAATACGCACATGCAAGTTGTTACTGTACACACACAACACGAAACTACGTATGTGCACATGGTCCTCACGGCGTCTTGCTGGGCTCAACAGCGTCGTCCGTTGTCACAAGCAGGAGCACTGCTCAACCATCACTGACCTGCAAGGCGTTCGTCGTCATTCAGCTTCGTCATGGTGCCCAACGCCATTTCGCTGAGCACTAACTGCTTCATCCGCGTCATCCGCCGCACGACAGATGGATATGGACTTGTTCTACGCACTGTTGAAACCCCGTGATGGACAAAGAGATTTGTAAACGTTGCTAAGAGTAATGTAACAGCCAGACGAACACTGCGTAACCAATAACGCGGCGCAGAGCACAGATATTGTCCGCCACGGCTCAGCACGAGACCTGGGGAGGCACACATTCCGCCGCCAGCCGCGGCCACTCACTGCTAGACCAGCTCCACTGCGCAACACGTAACCATAGCAACGCCGCCATTGTGCCTACTGAATATGGCCGCCATGATGTCATTTCCGCCACATTTTTTACGCCCTGCGCCGGCTGGGCATGCCCTCTCCTTACCTTTTTCCTTCCTACGTGGCGTCAATATGTCAGCATGGGTGTTTGCATTTGTGAATCAACATGGCGATCTAGATTTCAATACCTGCATCTGCATGCGTAGAAAAAACAATGGCTTCTCCGCAATAAGGTCCTTTGTGCAAAGAAGCACGCTTTACAGCTCTCTCTGAATAACTAATTGATGGAACAGTGTTACAGTATCGTCCTTAATCTACGACGTCGGAAAATACTGAGCGAAAATGTGTCCGAAGAGACGTTTGCATTTGTGAACCAACGTAACAATCTAGGTGTTAATATCTGCATCTGCGTGCGTATAAAAAAAAGAGACTATGGTCTTTAAAGAAAACGACATGAAGGTATTAGTGTTACGACTCTGTTTGACAAAGTGTTGGAACTGAGTTATACTTTTGTCCTTACTATATTAATAAGATACTACTGCTACTAGTAGTACAAATAATAATAATAATAATAATAATAATAATAATAATAATAACAATAATAATAATAATAAAATAATAATATCTGGGGATTCACGTCACAAAACCACGATTTATGATACGGCGTGGGGGAGGAATCTGTAAAGTTTGACAATCTGGTGTTGTTTAACGGACACTGATATCATGCAAAACACAAGCCTGTACTACTTCACCTCGATCGAAATGAATTCACCGCTGCCGGAGTCGAACCCGCAACCTTCGGGTCAGCAGCCAAGCACTATCACCACTGCTTCACTACAGCAGACACTTTCTTTCTCAGCCTACGACGTTTTAAAGACATTGAGCGTCAATGTGCCAACAAGGCCGTTTAGGAGGAGGAGGTAAGTTTATTTACAGAAAGGCAGAGAGGTCGGCCTGAGCGATAGCTTGCTCTAGCCTGCTACTCTACACTGGGGGAAAGGAAAGGGGAAAATAAAGATTAATGGATGATGATGGTGAGATAGAGAGATGAGTATGTAGTGTTCTTTCTAGCTGAGACACATTTTATAGCCGCGCACATAGTCCAGTTGTTTCCAAAAAGGTTATAACTGCTCTTGTGACCGCAGTTTCACTGTTGGTGTCTGGCCAAGGGCCCAACATGGTCTTATCACGGCCATTTACATTTGTGAATCGGCCTACGGCATATATGTTTCAATAAAAAGAAATGGCTTCTCCGCAATTGGGGTGCTGATGCAAAGAAGCACGCTTTATAGCATTTTACTTGACAATGCGAAGAAACATTGTTGCACTTTTGTCCTTAGTCTACGACCTTTCAAAAACATTCAGAGCGAATGTGTGAACATGGGCGTTTGCATTTGTGAATCGACCTTAGTATCCAGAGTTCAAAAAAAAATGCACCTACGTGTGTAGCAAAACTGGCTTCTCCATAGTAATTGTCTTATTGCGAAGAAGCATGCTTTAGGGGTCTGTAGTTCACAATTTGATGTGAACAATGTTGCAAGCGAACCGTAACTATGGCGTGAACCCAAGTTAATTACTATTATGCAGGCTTTTATTGTTTACAGAATAACATCCGTAGCTCAGTATCTAGCCCTTAGAAACGCGGAAAAGCTAAATTGTTGTCATAACTACGCTAGCATATAAACAAGTCCAACACACAACGAAATGCTTTCAGCGCTAGGAGTTCACAATAACCTTGAAGCGCTCGCAGAGTCTTTGTAATTAGTGCAATATAAAAAACTAGCACGACGCTCTACGAGAAAGCAAATACTCAGTAACCTCTGCACAAACAAAGCAACACAAAGCAGTGTTAAGACAAACGTACCTTATAGGCGTATAAAAAATGCAACATCTTTACGCACCATCATTACCGAATGGCATCAACCCTGAGTATAACAAAGAAAGGAGAATAGAACGCTCGATAGCAATTAAATATTGAAAAAACTTGCACAAAGTCACACAAGGTTTGAAGCAGCTAGGAATCCTGAAGACTAATCTGATGGATTCTAGGTAGCTTCTAGGCATTAGCCTGATAACGCAGGTTCTAGGATGCTTCTAAGATGTTGCAAGACTTTAGCTGGGTGATGTTAGGTTGTTTACGCGTTGATTGTCAGTGAAGAAAGGTTCGAGGTAAACTACAGACAGTCACAGGCATGACGCGGCTGTCCAAACTCCAGAGACAAAATTGGCCCCGTATCTACATGTAATCTGCAAATGTCGTCGAAAGACGAAAGTCTTGCGTGTGGAGAGAGTGAACAAAACATTTATTTGATGTTCTGCGCAAGAAAATCGGTGAATGGTATTCCGGAGGCGCTGCGTTAGAGTGCCTCGAGTGTGCAGCGGAGGCGAACGAGCGCATCAAGTCACGTCACACGTGAGACATGAGCGCCATCTGGCAGTTTCTTTTGGAAAAACAGAGCGCGTGGCCGTGCGCGCCCGTCTCAGAGGTGATAAGCTGTATAACGCGAGGCGACGGGTAGGTGCCACCACCATCTCGTCTTAGCAAAGCGTTGGAAACACTCCCCGTTCCGTGCAAGCGTTGCATGGTAAGCGCAGCGTGATAAGCGCTACGGTCCTTAAAATTACTTACGTATGCGTTTTATAGTAAGAGATGCATATGCAGAATATATGCGTGTTGTTTTGTTATGGTGCCCCAGACATGTGCAATAATTGCTTTTTAATTGACAATCGCACAAGCATGAATGCTCAACCTTGAGCAACATTGGTGGTCTCTGCGGATGGGGTCGACCATTTCAAGTACCCGATGCCGGTAAAAGTGGACAAACAGACAATTGTACACACAGACAGACAGACCAACATTTTCGCGTCGAAGGTCCCCAAAAAAGACTATCGTCTTTAAAAAAACACTTGCTGAAACCAAGCGTTGGCACCTCTCATAGATCTCCGTGAACGTCGTCGTTGGCGTAGGTTTTGCATCGCTTTAGAGTCTCCTCGAAGCCACCATTTTCTCTCAGGTTCACTAGTATTCTTTATATACTCAGTGTCTTCGACTCCCCGCCGTCGCGTTGTCGTCAAACTAGCTGCCTCCTTCCTCATTTTTAGTAGAACAGTAGTGGGTCGTGGGCTGACCTAGAGGAATGCGCAGCACCTATTTCCCCACTTTTTCTGGCACACGCCCCTTTTAAATATGACAGTTTTCTGGTAGGCCACACAGAGACACATGCCGGTAAAATGGTGGTAGTTTCTACGATCGCCCCAAAAGGAAATATTCGCTAAAGAGTTCACAGTTAAAATGTGTTCTTATGCTTAACGGACGTTGTCTACGTAGACGCAGAGGAGCATGCGCACTCTTGTTGTATGGACATTTCTGTCGTGGGCAGCGATAATAGCCTAAGTGATAGCGGCTCGATTCGAAGCGGCAACGCGGGAGCTGCAAAAGAATCGACTATTATGTTGGCAATAGCTTCCGTGCAAGCGAAAAATTTTCATTTTTAAGGCCGCAGTCAGAAATATTGCCCGAGAACAAATCTTGCCGGAATCAGGAAGAATCTTGGTCACCTTTCGAGGCGAAAGTAAAATCCAAATTATTTGGCCGCATGCACTCCTCTATTTCTGGCAAGGGGCGGCTCACACCGCGGCTCGAGGAGTTACACGCCGAGCCAATGGGATGCCTTTCAAGGATCGAAAGATCGCATGGTTGCCTACAAAACATTATCGAATGGAGATGGTTCGATATCAACCCGCGCACTACGCACTTATCAAGTAACAAGCGGTGTCCAGGCGCGTCCTTCAAAGAAATATGTGCTCATAATCGGTACCCCATGGCCCCTATTAGGCAGATCAGTACGCCAACAAATGCAAATAATAAAAGGCGAACCTACCTCGCATTCTATGGGCCTTTTGAATGGTGGTCCGACAGGGTCGCGCCATTACAAATGATGATCAGTGGGAGACAATGCTGCTCAGCACAGATACAGAGGCCGACACACAATCCGGCAGTCTGAGGCCGGTGCCAGGACCCCAATGCTGACGTTTAGGCATAGAATTAGCACCGCCGGGGCCGCAAGATTTTAAAGACGATACTTCGATGAGGGGGGGGGGTCAGAAAAAGTGGGTAACGATTTAAAGGCTGATGCACACCGGCGACTAGCAGCGGTCGCGGGACCATTTGCGACTGGCCGCAAACAGTCGCGAACGGTCGCAAAGCGACTGCTTTGGCTAGTCGCTTCCTGATCGATTTTTCAGTCGCGCGAATGCAGTCGCCAAGCTGCTGGAACCAATCAGAGATGCTCAATTTTCGTTTTTTAGTTTTTTCATTGCGCTGGCTTCCTGCCACCAGGTACAAACGAGTGCGTTCCTCTGGGTCTGTGGCACCATGGCCGCCACGGAATACTTGGCTTGGAGATGGCGGGGTGCCGCAGCTCGGGCAAGGTGTCGAATTTGCGTGGCGGCATTCGCGAGAAGCTAAACACTGTCAAAGTAAAGAGAACATAAATTGTGCACTATCTTTTCCCCGTATTCGGAAACGTTTTAGGGGCGAAGCTCCTTATAGCGGCACTGTAGTATAGTCACTGTAGTATGTAACAACTATAACATTTTGACCTCCAAGGTGGTGCTGGTGAGAGACTTCTTCTGTGCGTTGTTGAACAATAAAAAATAGTGCTCAATGTACATGTCAATGGCTGCTAATGGGGAATGAGAGACAGGAGCATTCGGCTTTTAGTTAACGCGCAGGCTGCGATCACCATTAGCAGCCATTGGCATGTACATTGAGCACTACCTGACAAGAAAGGGTTGCTACGTTATACTCGCTGGGTGTAACCTCCTTAGCTTTAGAAAGGTTTAGCGAGCGTTGAGCCGCAGTGCCATGAATACAATGAACTGTATATACCATGAATGAACTCGAGGTGGTTAAAAATGGGAAGTAGATACGAAGCGCAAGCCGTAAGAAAGTAAAAGCCGAATTCTCCGCCTCTCATTTCCCATTAGCAGCCATTGGCATGTACATTGAGCACTATTTTTTGAAAAAGTTTGCTACGTCATACTCGCTGGGCGTAACCTCCTTGGTTTTCGAAAGGTTTAGTGAGCGTTCGGCCGCAATGCCATGAATACAGTGAACTAGTATATACTATGAACTCGAGGTGGTTAAAGGTGGGAAGTGGACCCGAAGCGCAAGCCGTAAGAAAGTGTGCGTGTGCCACCTCTCGTTTAGTCCTTGGAATGTCCGCTGGATGGCGGTGCTTCTATATGGTGCTTCTATATGGCGGTGCTTCTATATTTCTTTGGGGGGATCTGTGATGCCAGCCCCGACACAATGGCACAGCGCACCAGCACCATGACAGTGTCTTGCTCTTCGCTTCTCCTTAGGGATTGCAGCAAAAATGCTTTCTAAGAAACGGCAGCAGCACCTGACCAGTCCTTGGCGCTTATCACAGGAAAGACAGCTGAGCAACATGGAGTTCAGTGTCGACGCAATCTTCTGAAGAAGACCGCCTGGTGCCAGAAATCCACCCCTTGCTTTGACAATCATAGAGATCCCTTGCTGCCATGACCAGCGCACTTTCTCCCGTGTCTCGGGTGAAGAAGACAGGGTACTCTGGCAGTCGAGAAGGAACAGGGAAAGAACAAATTCTTCTGATTCAGGCAAGTTGCAACATCCCTCGTAACTCAAGAAAAGTGTGTTGGTTGTCTCGCACATGAAGTCCACTGCCTTCAGCAGCTGTTTCCCTTCAGCCTGAGTGAAGCTCTGCAGTGTCTTGCGGAGGGTGCTCAAGATGCTACTGAGGTTGGAGAGTGAAATGAGAGGCTCAGAAAGGTTTCCCATCTCCAGGCTCGCCCGCAGTGACCTCCAAATGAGTTCTGACTCTGATGCGGAGCTTGGCACGAGCTTCTGCGACAGCTGCAGCAGCTTCTCAGCCAGGTCATTGCTCCTGAGCCACTCCTGAATGCCTGCGTGGCTCCTCCAGCAGTACAAAGATTTTTCCAGCAGGACAGCCAAGAGGTGCCCATTGTCCAGCACAGTATCGTTGAAAAGCTCTGCCACCTTCGTTGCAGTTGCAGAGGTGTTGACGGAAACAACAAGCAAACAGATTGCAACGTGTCCGTAATACTCTTCCAAGCGATCTTTGCAGGTAACCGAGGCAGCATCGCTTATGACGGAGCGAAACAAACTGAAAAACTCGACCACTGCACTGCTTCCCGCACCACACTCAACACCCATTTCTGCGAGCACCGCCATGAGAAACGCACCGGAACTCGAGATGCGCAAGGCTTCGGACGCAGCTTCTATATACACCAGGCTCTCGGCACTGCCGGGGTTAGTCCTCGCCCTTTTCAACACTTCTGCGCAGATTTTCGTTGTGTGTGCCATGGTGGTCGGAAGGGCTGGAAGGGCTGTCGAGCCTGGTGGCATACTTGTCACCACCCCGTTATAAAGGGGACGCTCATAGCATCCATCCATCCATCCAAATAGGGAGCCTACATGAACGGCCGTTCATGTAGGCTCCCTAATGGGGAATATATGATGAAAAGATGCGAGATGGTGGTACTTGGGAGTGTTGAATAGATGGACGAACGGACACATAGACAGATGCATGGATGGACGCATGGATGGACGCATGAATGGACGCAGGGGCGGCTGCATGGACGAACGCAGGGACGGACGCACGAACAGACGCACGCACGGACGGGCTGATGGACGCATGGACGGTCACACTGACGGACGCATGGACGGACGGAAGCAAGAACGAATGGACGGACGAATTCTTCACCCCACTCTCCATCATTCACTCCGTGGATATGCTACCATTTTTTTTTTGTCTTGAACTTGACTTGTCACCACCTTCAATGCAGCGCGTTTGGGACGCGTTTGTGCTTCATGCCTTGACAACGACTTGAGGCACCGCGTTCGAGACGCGTTTGTGCTGCGTTGTAGGCTGCGGCAAGTCAAATTAAATTCAAGGACCGTTTCTGAACACGTACGACTCTCGGAAATACTCCTCGTTGTCTCAACGTGGCTTGGGAGGCAGGCGGCTTGCATGGCCGACCAACTCCCGCGATCGAAAGGACGGTCACACCCACTAACGGCTTTTTTTTTTTTTTCTTTGGGGGGATCTGTGATGCCAGCCCCGACACAATGGCACAGCACACCAGCACCATGACAGTGTCTTGCTCTTCGCTTACTGGTAGGTGTTCTGTGACTTGACGCTGTTGGGAACGCTGTGCGAGAACGGACGAAAACAATAAATGCGGCATGCTCGGTTTGCTCCGCTCACTCAGCTGGCGGCGATCAGCTGATCGGCGCCAGTCTCCAGAGTTCTCGCTGATAACGAGATCCGGACGCGACTCTGCGCTTTTGCGACTTCCGGTCGCTCGCATGCAGCCTCTACCGGTGTGAGCATCAGTAGCCTTTTTTTTTTTTTTTTTTGTCGCCAGTCGTGAATGGTCACGCGACCGCTGCTAGTCGCCGGTGCGCACCAGCCTTTAGAGTACAGGGTACTCTACTATGGCTTCGATGAATAGGGGGAGGTAGACAAAGGGGGTACCGATTTAGAGTACAGGGTACTCTACTATGGGAGAGCTTAACGCCGTCCCACGAAAAAAAATGCAGAAGACATGGTTTGTCTGTCGACCAAAGCGGTTAAGCAACCTGGTTTAAGTTCCACCTCTTTCTCAACACCCACCTATTTTGGTCTGGTGTTTACATTCACACTTGTGTACATTGTCGATCAAAAAGCAAATATTACGAATATCTGAGGCGCAATATTCACACGTCAATACTCGGGTGTATGCTTCTTTATACTAAAAATGCGTAGATGCGTAATTTTGCAGACTGTAGCGTTTAATACGCTGCGCTGACAATGCGACGCTTTGCATGAAGAGGGTATTGTTTCCTACGCTTTACTTGATTGGATTGATATGGCTCCAACAAAAGTTCTACAATGATACGGTGCTGCCACCTAGCCGTGATTCAGAGTTCCAAAAGTGCTTTCGTCTTCCAAGATTACTGCCAGATAGCGCTAGTGTTTCATGCAGGACACCCAAGATACCATTTTCTGATCTTTTCGCGCAGAACATGAAATAAACATTGTATTCTTTTATCGTCTTTCGACATTTGCTGTGAAATATGTAGGTACACAGTCAGAATTTTTTTCCCATAATGTTTCACCCTCCCCTTTAGTTCGCGGCGTTTCAAAAACATCAAAAGCATCAAGCGTCAATGTCTCAGCATGGGCGTTTGTACTTGTATATATGAAAGACCTTCGTTGGTTCGGCACTGTGTATATTTACTAACATTTCATCTAGTGGACCAGACCTTTAGTCTGGTCCACAATTTAACGTCTTCATCCTCAGTATCCGAAGTTACAAAAACAAAACGGGCGTGATTGATCAAGGTTCATTCACACTAAATGCGGGGCGGCCTAAGCGGAGAGACGGCAAAGTAGAAAGCGGAGAAAATTTCCTCTCCAGGTGGCGAAAGCAAACCGAAAACGCAGCGGCAAGTGCGATCTTCCCCGGGGCAATATTTTTCCGCCCGCCGAGCCTCACCGCTTTGCCGCAGCCAATCAGAATGCCACGCGGCAGAGGCGTCGTCATGACGCTGGTGTAAATTTGGGAGAAACACAGCCACGTGATAACAACACGTGCGTAAAAGCGCGAAATGCCCTCCTCCTCAGCCGCGCGGCCAGCAAAAAGGATGGCGTGCGGTCTGAACAGGACAGCCCACTTGCTCGCTTTGCGGCGCCGCTTTTGGTGTGAACGAGCATTCACTTTGTCAGCATGAGCGTTCGAACTTTCGAATTGTCCTTACGATATAAAGTTCCATATCTTCATGTTCACTTACATTACCAGGTGCAGGACTGAGTGCTGCGCTGGCTGTGCGATGTCAGTGTACGATAAAAAAACATCAGATATGAATTTTCGGAGTATTCGCCTACGCCAGTAAAACAGACTGTTGGGCTAGTTGGCTCTGTATTATCATTAAAATAATAAGCGCTAAAAATTGACGAGCACATGGGAAAAGAATGCTTTGTCAGCTCTCTTTTCTGTGGCTTCGTCAATTTTTAGCACTTATTTTTTTAGTGACTTTGCCTACGGCGTACCTTGTGATCGTATCATTGCTTTGGCACGTAAAGCCTCCACACATTAATATTGTTACGAGAAGGAGACCGACTCGGACGGGTAGTCACCGATATATTTACAGCCGGTTAGGCGAGCAGCGCCAGCCACACAGATTAGCTCGCGCCAGTCTATCTGCTTCGTCTTCTTCAGATCCATGCACTGGCACGTAGCATAACCCCCGGCGGCGGAGGCACCGTCCCGGTGCTTTAAAGGTCGTTATCTGACGCATTCTTGTAGGGCTTGATCCGCGAGACGTGTACGATATCACTGGGCCGCATAGTAGATGATGATGGACAGATGGGGCTGATCTCGTAGGTGACAGGTGTTACTTGACGCAATATACGGTAGGGTCCCGTGTAATGAGACAGAAGTTTTTCTGATATGCCCAGCCGACGATGAGGGGACCAGAGTAAAGCGACGGCACCGGGAGCGAAATGTACGTCTCTATGTTCCGCATCGTACCGACGGCATTGGTTGGTTTGCGACGCCATCAGCCGAGCGCGAGCGAGCTGACGGGCATGATCGGCTCGCGCAATCGCGTCGCGGGCATACTCGCTGGTGGACGAGGTGTGAGTTGAGATGACTGTATCCAGTGGTAAAGTCGGCTCTCCTCCGTACAATAAGTAGAACAGCGAAAAGCCCGCTGTGTCATGACGGGATGAATTACATGCGAAAGTTGCGTAGGGTAAGGCAAGGTCCCAGTCCCGGTGGTCGGGCGACACGTACACAGCGAGCATATTTGTTAAAGTGCGGTTAAATCGTTCCGTGAGGCCGTTTGTTTGAGGGTTGTAAGCGGTTGTCAGTGTGTGTTGCGTGAAACAAGAACGCAGAATGTCGGCGATGACTTGGGATAGAAATGTACGGCCACGGTCTGTGAGAAGCTGTCTCAGAGCACCGTGAATCAATATAACGTCCTGTAACAAGAAGTCAGCGACGTCGGTTGCAAAGCTGGTCGGTTGAGCTCGCGTAACAGCGTAGCGTGTAGCGTAGTCTGTAATAACGGCTATCCATTTGTTTCCCAATGTTGATGTGGGAAAAGGACCAAGCAGGTCTAACCCAACACGGTAAAATGGTTCCGCAGGTATGTCAATTGGTTGAAGATGGCCAGCGGGTAGCAGCGACGGTGTTTTACGACATTGACATAGGTCACACGTGGCGACGTATCGGCGTACCGAGCAAGCAAGGCCTGGCCAGAAGAAACGGCGCCGGACACACTCGTACGTGCGGGATACACCAAGGTGTCCAGCCGTGGGAGCGTCGTGAAGTTCGGTGAGAACACAGCGGCGCAAATGCTTAGGCACAACAATGAGAAGGCCGGGCCCGTCTGGTCGGAAATTGCGACGGTATAGCACACCCTTTTGAATGAATGATTGATTGATTGATATGTGGGGTTTAACGTCCCAAAAACACTATATGATTATGAGAGACGCCGTAGTGGAGGGCTCCGGAAATTTCGACCACCTGGGGTTCTTTAACGTGCACCCAAATCTGAGCACACGGGCCTACAACATTTCCGCCTCCATCGGAAATGCAGCCGCCGCTGCCGGGATTCGATCCCGCGACCTGCGGGTCAGCTGCCGAGTACCTTAGCCACTAGACCACCGCGGCGGGGCACCCTTTTGAATGACAAAGTAGCGGACGGAAGCATCATTTGGAGATGATTCCATACGGCTGATGATGTCAAGCAGCTCTGGATCACGCTTCTGTTCTTTCCCAATATTAAGGAAGTCGGACACTGACAATATAGAGTTCTCCGTGGGCTCGTCAGTGTCCTCAGGATCGTCGACAGGGTACTGGGAGAGGCAATCGGCATCACGGTGTAGGTGGCCAGATTTGTAGACCACCGAATAGGAAAACTCTTGCAGGCGCAAAGCCCAGCGACCAAGGCGGCCTGATGGATCTTTCAGAGTTGAGCCAGCAGAGTGCGTGGTGGTCGGTAACTACCGAAAATGGGCGTCCGTATAGATAAGGTCGCAATTTCGCCACCACCCATACAAGAGCCAAGCACTCAAGCTTTGTGATCGAATAGTTACGTTCAGGGGTGGATAGGAGGCGGCTGGCATATGCAATAACGCAATCATGGCCATGTTGTTTCTGAGCCAGCACTGCACCAATGCCATGTCCACTTGCATCTGTACGGATTTCCGTAGGGGCAGCAGGGTTGAAGTGTGCCAGAATCGGAGGAGTAGTGAGAAGAGCGACGAGAGTCGAGAACGCAGAAGCCTCTTCGGAGCCCCATGAAAACGGGACTTCTTTCTTGAGGAGCTGCGTAAGCGGCCTCGCTATGTGCGCAAAATTTTTCACGAAGCGTCGTAAGTAGGAGCATAGTCCGATAAAGCTGCGTACATCCTTGGCAGATCGTGGTATAGAGAAAAGTTTTTGACAGCGCTGATTTTTGCCGGGTCTGGTTGTACACCATTGGCGTCTACTAAATGGCCAAGCACTGTGATTTGATGGCGTCCAAAGTGACATTTGGACAAGTTGAGCTGCAGGCCAGCGCGACAGAAGATTCCCAGGACGGCTAAGAGGCGCTCTATATGAGTTTCAAATGTTGGTGAAAAGACGGTGAAGTCGTCCAAGTAGCACAAACAGGTGGACCATTTGAATCCTCTGAGCAGGGAGTCCATCATTCGTTCGAAGGTGGCTGGAGCGTTACAAAGGCCGAAGGGCATGACCTTGAACTGATATAGGCCATCGGGGGTGATGAATGCCGTCTTTTCACGGTCCATTTCATCTACCTCTATCTGCCAGTAGCCGGAACGAAGGTCTATGGAGGAAAAATAGTGGGACCCACAGAGGCAATCAAGCGCATCATTTATTCGTGGCAGAGGGTAGACGTCTTTTTTGGCAATTTTGTTTAGGTGTCGATAATCCACCCAGAAACGCCATGCACCGTCTTTCTTGCAGACAAGCACTACAGGAGAAGCCCAAGGACTGCAAGATTGCTCAATGATGTCCTTGGCGAGCATATTGTCGACCTCACTTTGGATAATGTGACGCTCGGCCGCCGACACCCGATATGGACGCCCATAAATAAGATACTCGATCATTACCAGTGTTTATGCGGTGGCTCATACCGGTAGCTTTCCCCAACGGACGGCCGCTGATGTCAAGAACGTCGATGTAGGACAGCAGAAGCCGGTGGAGCTCATCAGTCTGCTGCGGGGTTAAGATGGAAGCGATCATCGACGTAACAGCGCTGTCGGAGCAAGTGTCAGATTGATGTTGAGCGTGGGGGTCAGAAGGAGCGGCCATCGCGAAAACATCTACCGCATTGTCTTCTAAGGTGCAGAGCAATGCCAAAAAGATCCCTTGGGGCAGAACTTGAGGTGTCAAGCTGAAGTTGAACATGGGAGGTACGTATAATTTCTTGCGACGGACAGAATGGTGTGCGGTAACGTAATGCCACGGTTTATGAGGACATCGGTGATAGGTGTCAGAACATAGTCACCATCGGGAACTGGTGGTATTAGCTCTATGTAGGTGAGTGTCTGCGAAGGGAGGTGTGCGTGTCCCATTGTGCAGAGGCGACCCGGCCGTTGTGCAAGAGGTTCTGTTGCGGGCAAGTGTAGACGGAGCATACTGGTCGAACAGTCTATGAGGGCAAAATGCGCGGACATGAAGTCGAGGCCCAAGATTACGTCGTGGGGGCATTTATCAAGGACGGTGAAGAGAACAACGGTGTCGATACGCAATGCTCACACGAGCGCATCATATTCCAACGATAGATGCTATTCCACCATCCGCAACACGGACGAACTGAGTGGTCGCAGGTGTGAGAACCTTCTTGAGCTTGCGGCGAAAATCACTCGTCATCACGGAAAGTTGAGCGCCGGTGTCGACAAGAGCAGTGACATGTACGCTGTCTACTTGTACCTCTATGGCGTTCCGTTTTGTCGGTATCGTCAAAACAGGATTTTCAGTTAGTCCGAGCGATGCAGCGCCACATCCGGGGGCTGCAACACTTGGTTTTCCGTCGGGGAACCTCGTGGGAAGGCGGGGGAAGATGGTCGGCAGGGCTGTGGAGAACGAGACTGGCGACGTTGGAGGTATGGAGAGCGGGAGTAGCGGTGTTCAGAAGCAGGTTCCTGGGCGAAATGGTCGCGGCTGGTCTCATGGTGATAGGCAGGACGCGCATAGAAGGGACGAGAGGACGGTTGTGCAGGAGGACCCCAGCGACTTCTGCAATGGAGAGAAATGTGCCCGATTCTGTGACACGAGAAGCAGATCGGCTTGTCATCGTGTGTTCGCCATGTGGACGGATTACGGAACGTTGAGGGAGAGCTGGTCGGGAAGGGACGTGCAGGCGTGTACTGGGGCTGGTAGTCAGTGCGGGGAGGCGGTGAGATAGAGTGAATTCCCATTTCCTGCCGAATGACTGCTTGAATGAGAGGCAACGTAATTGGCGGAGAGGGGTCAGGGGACGTTCGTCCCACCTTAGCTGGAGCAGCCGCTTCAAGTTTCCGCCTGACGATTCGCGTCAAGTTGTCACAGGTGTCTGGTGGATAATATGTGTCGAGACACATGGACGTCGCAGTGGTGTTCAGGAGGCGCTGGAACTGATGGGAGATGCGTCTGCTTTTAGCTTGCTGGAACCGGTGGCATTCTTGAATGATCGCATCAACAGATAACACATTGTTGAATACCAACAAGTTGAACGCATCGTTGGCGATACTCTTTAGGATATGCGCAACTTTTTCAGGTTCGGTCATATTTTCGTCAGCTTGGTCGCATATAGTGAGAGGACAGCCTGAATGTAACCAATGTAGGGCTCGGTGGAAGATTGTGCGCGAGTCGACAACTCGTTTTTCGCAGTTTCACGACGACCAGAGATGTTGCCAAAAAGCTCATGGATCTCTTCCTTGAAGCTGTCCCAGCTTGTTATGTCATGCTCGTGGTTGTCAAAGCCAAACACGAGGGGTTCCGTAGAGATAAAATATGACGTTTGCGAGCATAAGAGTGGCATCCCACCTGTAATTGGCGCTGACGCGTTCGTAGAGGCGTATACCCACTGGTCGACGTCGAAACCTTCGCTGCCAAAGAACATGCCGGGGTCTTTGAGCGAGGGAAGCGTCACGAAAGTTGTTGCGGGCGCTGGGTTGACAGGCCGGGCAGAAGGGCGGGCGACCGGAGAGGATGTAGCGGAGACATGAGTGGTCATGTTGTAAGCCGCGAGGGAGCGTCCGCTTCAGAGTTCCGTGGCGAGGACGGGGATCGTACAACCCCACCAAATATGTTACGAGAAGGAGACCGACTCGGAGGGGTAGTCACCGATGTACTTACAGCCGGTTAGGCGAGCAGCGCCAGCCACACAGTTGTTGTTGTTGTTGTTTTCCTTGTGCAAATGGCTCGTACCCAAAGATGGGGATTGGCCGATTATAAGGTGAATTTGCCCTAAACTTTCAGCATTGCCTACAATTTTTTTTGTAACTTAATTTTGATTTGAAATACCGGTATCAAGTTTGCAGAAAAAAAGAAGAAAAATAGTGAGACAGCAATTTAGCAAGAGAATCGTTTAGTCGCAGTGATGTATTCTTGAACGGCGAATAAAACATCCCTGTGGCTGAAACCCAGTGTAGAGGCCCCAAATGAAAGCAGATCAGGTTGTGATAGTTGCAAGCCCAGTCTTTGAAGAGGTGGTGTTAGTATGCTTTGCCTGAATAAATCGAAACGGCGACAATGTAATAAAAAATGACTGATCGTTTCCTCTTGATTACAGTAAATGCACATAGGGGAATTCAATATGCCTGATCTATGCAAGTAAAAATTGAGGGAGGTAACGCGGCAACGAAATTTCGTGATGACTACTTACATCATCCTTGAATTAGTCAGTTCACTGCGCCAGGGAAATAACAAGTGTTTGTACTCTGGAGAAGCTGTCAGTGCAGGGTCAGATAAATTTTGCCTGATTTTAAGTGTGCGAAATCGCGCCACCGTAATGTATACTGTATGAGGGAAAATAGGAATAATTGGTGTCGAAAGGGATGCCTTCGCAAGAGAATCAGCTATTTCGTTGAACAACAAACCTTTGTGCCCTGGTGTCCAGATTAAATGAATACTTTGGAGATGACAGGGGATCAACGATTTAAAAAGTTTCACTATAGGTGAGTGACCAGATGCGGACAGAGAAGAGCACACTGATAATGAATCAGTTATGACTGCTACGACTGGAATGGAAATATTTACCTTTCGCAAAGCTAACATTATTGCCATGAATTCAGCCAGAAAGACAGGAAGAAAGTCCGGTAAGCGACACAGATTAGCTCGCGCCAGTCTATCTGCTTTGTCTTCTTCAACTCCATGCACTGGCACGTAGAAATATTATTATATATGCGCATACTTAGCCAAAATATTAAATCTCCATTCGCACACTGCGGAAGTGATTGGATAACAATGTTGTAAACGACACCTAGAACGATTGTCTATTTCGACGCTGCTTTGTATTCCACATCAGAATCACACAAAAGTGAGATTGACGTTTAATCATCACCGGGAGCGATACAAAAAACATTCGTCTGGTTTTGTAGACCAGTCATGCATGTTACAACCATCTGACTCGGCACGTTCATGTATCCATGACGCATTGCTTTCGGTCATCGAAGTCAACGACCTCTGTCAACCTCCCAACCCCGTCTTTGTATATCTCACCTTCGTGTGGGATACTTTTGAAAGCCCGTGTGTTGAATCGAATGCTATCCAACGTATACAGTACACTCTGTAGGAGAAAGCGCGTTAATTTTTCTGCACCCTTGAAACGACTGAAAGCAAGCATTGTACCAATTCGTAGCTTACACTTGGTGCATACCGTGAGCGGGGTCAAGACCGTCCCTTAAATTTAGAATCTGCCTCATAGAAACTATGCGCCCGAGAAGATTCCGTTTATTTGGCTCCGCATGAGATTTTTTCTTTCTCCCCCCCCCCATCCCGCCCCCCGCGGAGGCAAAGCCGTTGCAGAGTAGAGCTATGCAGCTTCTCTGCGAAACCTCGTTTTTTTGTTTTTTTTCGCAGTGAACACCTTCACAGGGCAAAGCTCGCTTTACCTGTTTCTTCTTGACAATTGACGAAAAGCTATTACGATATAGGTTATAAAAATTTCTACCTCCATATGCTTGACCATAAAGCAGGCCTTGTCGAGATAGAAACCTTTATGTGGATAATTATACTTTACTGGTATATGAGTTCCGTTGCAATGGTCCACTGTGTGTTTTGATTCCTAATGAATGAAGTTACAAAATCAATTAGCGTCTGTAACTCAGCATGGACGTTTAGATTCGCGAACATTACCTGCGATCAATAAATCAATGTCTGTACCACCTATAACGTGTTTAGACGAAACTGGCTTCTCCAAAGTAATTATCTTTATGTGGAGAAGCACGCTCCCTTCGTTTCTTCCTACCTATACGAAGGAACATTTTGGTTACTATCAACAATCTAGAACTCTTAACGAAAAAAAAAGGGTTCTGTCTAGCCCGAAATACGAATTGTAGCAGCACTATATCAGAGAGCTGCAGAAAGTAACGTTTATCCGGAATGTTGGAGAATACATCTTGCTTAATTGAAATGGCAGAAGCAATGATCTCATTCAATGACTGCCAACACTCGCTGTCACGGTCTCAACTTTTTATGATGGCGTTTGACGAAGGTTGCTAATAACGACAAAAACTCACGCAAGACATATCAAGGGCCTCTTCACGCGCTAGCCGCCCAACCAAGTCGCCCGTAGCGGGACCCCTGCCGCAACCAAGCAGGGGGAAAATGAGCGAATCACCGACGCCCTTTCTCCCTCCACTTGGGTGCAGCAGGTGTCCCACCACGGGTGGTGCGGCTAGTGCGTGAAGACGCCCTAACAACCAATAACAACCGCAGTAATGACACACTGCACGAAATACTGTCGTTCTACAGTAATCATCCAATCACTGTCGTCAAAGGCAAAGTGCTATCGGGCTTTTATGTGACCTAATACAAAACGGTTAAATAAACGGAATTTATATCTGCGCAGATTCGAGGCTGCACGAAGCGGAGTGGCTCATGGGTTTATGGCAGTCACCCACAATTTGTGGTCGTCTTCTTACGAATTTCAAGTGTGTTGAGTTTCATCGATTGTGATTGAATTGCGATTGAGGTATTAAACCTACTAGACCATTTGATGTTTGTCCACACAGAAGGCGGAGCGGCCGAAGCGGGAAAACATTCTCTCCAGGCGGCGAAAGTGGGCGAAAAACGAGGAGCGAGGCCGATGTCCGCTTTCGAAGCTATACGTTTTGCCGCAGCCAATCAGAACACCATGCGGTGGTGGCACCTGCGTATTTTTGGGAGTAAATTTGGGAGAAGCGGCGCCACGTAATAGCGACGCATACGCGAAAGTCCAAGATGCCCCGCCTCCACAGCTGCGCGGGCAGCCAAAGGAGGCATGCGGTCTGAACACGCACTCACTGCCACGAAAAGCCTGCTTGCCTGCTTTGCCTTCGGTGTGAACGAGCCTTACCTGTCCGGCACGGACGGGGAGGCGGGGCCTCTCGAGCATTGGCGGGCGCGTCACCTCACCGTCGCGTGGAACTGCTTGTACATCCTCGTCACGTGAACTGCCTGCGAAATCTTACATCATTTCCGGCATATGTTTACATCAGCGTCACCGTCGCATGGGGTTTTCTTATTGACTGCGGCAAAGCAGAGGTCTTTGTCGGGCGCTAAAGATCGGTCGACAAGTCCCAGAGCTTTTGCCCCAAGCGCCCAGGCACATGACCCCGTTTCAGGCACGCTTTTGCCGGCTTGAGAGAATGTTACCTCCGCTTTGGCCACTCCGCCTGCGGTGTGAACGAGCCTTTAGGCATTCAGTGTACCTTACACTGCGTGAAGATCTGACGGATATAGCTGTAGACCGATAGCCATCATTTATGACGCCAACATACAGTAGCGCGTCATGTACCCAGCTGTGGGTCTTTTGGCGATCAGAAAACAGGAAACGCATTCGAATGAGGAGGTTCGCAGAGATGAGGCTTAAAAGATCGGGTTAGTTACTATACCAGACAATACCGAATTACTGCACATTTAGAATGAATAACTTTCTTTTGTCTGGAGGCGATCCACCCTTATGTGACAGATGTGGAGAAGCACTCACCGCACTTCACATTCCAATCCAGTGTAAAGAATTAGACATGCTGAGAAGACAACTCTTTCCGTTACCCTATCGACAACAGATACCACTTCACTATGCAATGTTCGTCAGTAGGGAACCACTTTTCACACATAAATTGTTGTTGGCTTTCTTGAGAGACGTCTGTACTTTTCACGTCATATACCTGGGCATTCCGTAGCCTGACCTTTTCAGAGAGATCTTCGCTGTAATGGCTACACTGAACAAAGCACTTGCCTCACGGCCCTTGGGCGCAAGGGTGTGAACGATCGCGGCACTATTGCTAATGCCATACGTCCACCATCGTTTTTATTATCACAAACTTTTGTTATCCATTAACACCACACACTTATCACAGCATGGTCATGATTTTATTACTTCTATGTTTTTACCCGCCTTAGCACGAGAAAATTTAAGGCCCTTATACAGCCCCTATCACAATCATTGTCCACATCTCTAGTCCCATGAACTGGTGCTCTTTGGCAATGAAATGGCCCTTGCGCCATAAAACACCAAACATCATCATCATAGGATGAATAACTTCCTTTGGCACTATTATGCATTTTAGTGAATATTTGATTAGGACTACCGACGACAAAGAGCATGTGCTCGCACACAGCTCGCTAATCTTTCTGCCACGTGTCATCCTCCTCAGGTCGATGCAGCCCGGTGAAGCGTTCTTCAAGAAGAAACAGTTACAGTGCTGAACTTACTTCATTCTAGTGAAACAGCCCATCCAAGCTACTGACAACCTAGTTGTCGGCTGGGTAGATTGTTGAATACAACCTATAGTAACTTTTTGAGATAGACACATGTGCTGTGGTGACAGCTACTAAGTATCTCAAGAATTACACATCTTTTACAATAGCACTTCCACCACTGAGGACAACAGTCGGTTTATATGTAAAGCGAACTATTAGTATAATGTTCAGCTGATGAACGGTCGCTTGAGCACGAAATTATGCCATAAAAGAAATACAGCCTAAGCAAATAGCTAAATGCTTTCCAGATGAATTTGGCTATTTGCTTTGGTTTGTTCAAACTTTAGTAGCAGGAAAACAGTAACCTGTGTATAATAAATGCGGCAAAAGTTGCAGGCGAGTAACTTGTTTTCAAAGCAACATGGCATACTTCCATAGTCGTGACAAAATGCAGAAAAAACAAGAAAACAGCCAGAAATAGAAGCTACAGGTAACGTGTGAAACAACTGCCAGACACACAGGTGCCTGAGCTGTCTCGTTTTATTAATGCAACAATGAGAGATGTCATTCATGCAAAGATCTTTTCCTCACGACGCTTCTTGGTTACCACAGTGCCAGGCTTGTGTTGTGCGTCTGGGTGGTTGGCCAATTCTGGTGGGCACGTGGAGACTGGACTGCTCAAAATCAGTTGCTTGAGGTCGTAGAAGAGATGGGAGTCTTCCTTTGTAACGAAAGATACAGCTTTGCCATGCAAGCCTGCTCGCCCCGTACGACCAATACGGTGAGTGTAATCTGCAGCAGCAGCAAAAAGTGTTAAACAGTTACCTTCAGCAATGAAGTACGCAACAACAGATGTGAGGACTCCCAGTGTATATCCCCACAGGCACCCATAAAATAACAAAAAAAAAACCTCAGTGATGTCACATATTTGCATCTCTCCTCACCTTCGATGGTCTTGGCCATGTCGTAGTTGATGACCATGGAGACATTGCGGATGTCGATACCACGACCGGCCACATCTGTGGCCACCAGTATGTCCTTTGCACCACCCTTAAGGCTGGCCAGAGCAAACTCACGCTGCTCTTGGCCCTTGCCACCGTGCAGTGTACATGCGTTGAACTGCAAGCAATAATGAAAGAGCACGTGTAGAACAATCCAGTAGAAGAACTTTTGTTAGTATAGCTACTTATGTAATGGCTTAACTTCTGAAGATATGACGGAAATCTTGCAATAGGCTTAAGGGGAGACGCTCCTCGAAAGCACTTTTTTTTTGTTATTCAACTTAGAGCTTCAGAAATTGGACCACTGATGCAGTTTTTCCTCCTGATTCCAAATCTGTAATCAGTTTTTACATAAGTGCAATAGTTTGGGAGTTGTGTTTCAAGTAATGGTGAAACTTGATAAGTTTTCCGGGAACTTTCGCGCATACTAAATGTTCATGCAGAGAGTTGTTCAATGGCTCCTTTTGCTCCCTATTAGCCATAGAGTGCCTATATCTAGCTAGAAATTGTGCTCCAACTTTGAAACTATGAAAAAAACATCTGTGTAGCAAAGTACCCTTTTTTTTCCACTCGACCACCATTAAATTTATTAATAGATATTTACAGCTGATAGGTTGTGCTGATTCAAGTAGATATCGGCACCCTACGCACTCTCCTCAATGTGTGTGCCAAATTTCGTCGTCGTATGACCATTCTAAGTGCCCGAAACACTTCCCGCAAAAAATGCAAATTGGCCAAAATTGCGAAATGAGAAAAACGCGTTTGAAAGTTTGAAAGTCTGTATTTACAAAAATGAAAAACGCAGTAGCACAAAACTTGTGCTGAACACATACACACATGTCCAGAGGGAATATCAGTTGTCTAAAACTCTCCAGCACCGTAGGTTTTCCCTTCCCGGCTGGTGCGGCAGGACTCTTCCACCCGGGCCCTCTTGGCTGCACTGCGACGGTGTGCCCTCGCCTCAGCGGTCTGACGCACATTCATCTTGTGCATGCGCATGCTGTCTCGGCGGTCGCTGAGGGTAACCAGGGCCTCCGAAGGAAGCACCCCAAGCTCTTCCAGCACCTTTTCAAAGCTCGCGTGGCCCCTGTTGAACCACAGGACTGCAATGGCTGTGGCTGTTTCCACAGCAGTCCGGGAAGCAAACCGGGTCTTTGGACACAGCAGCCATATTTTGCTGTTCAGGGACTCGGCCGCGTTCTGTGTCTTGCCGTGGAGGCACCGGGCAAGCAGCTTCGCATCTGTGAGACGCTTGTAGATTGGGAGGACTGCCAAACCCTGGGCCTTGGTCAGGAGGGGGGTGTGGCACGGTGCAGGCTGGCCCTGCGCCTCAGCACGTCGGTGCTTGCACCACGAGTCTGGGCCTGCAGGACAGAACTTGTGACTTCCAGCACCGTCTGTTGAGCACGAGTGCAAACATGAGGCCCATATGGCAGTGTACATCTTGTGGACATTTCCCCGATTGTTCACAATGGCCACCTGAAAGTAAGTTTGAAGCTTCTGGATGGTGGTCTCCTTCAGCTTCTCCCCTCGTGGAAGTGGCGTTGGCAGCTTCCGCAGGCCGGTGCCCAGACGTTTCGCCACGTGGTTGGTGCACTCCTCTTTTTCAATTGGAGTGTCAGGGTACACGTTGGCATCACAGACCCCGTTGTAGGCCTTGCTGTCTCCATCGCTTAGGAAGATGGTGAACCGCAGGGGTGTCTCATAGTCCACAGTCCTCTGCCAAATGCGCACTGCAGCTTCGGCCTCCATGGCATGCGAAGAACAGTCGCAATTCTTCTCACAAACGGGATGATGAAACGCCTGCCATGTTTCTTCATCGCCTCCCATGTCGTTATGCAAACTGCACGCCAGGCAGAAGTTGGAAAGCACTTCATAGTCCAGGCACAAACCAGTGTCCAAGGACACTACAGTTCCCACACCATTGTGGCTTTTGTGGCCTCTTTTTTGCCATGTGCCGTCAAACATGACTGGCACGTCACTGTTACCAGCCACCTCTTTGGTGACGCTGCGTGCCCTTTGCATGTTTTCACAGACAGCCTTCACTGCCGCACTGTGAATCTTTTTGCCGATAGCATGGAAGGTCTTATGGTGCATAGGGTTTGGCAATCCAACTACTGCACAAAATCGTGAAAGTTGCTCATGCCCGATACCGACGGCACGCGCTGCAAGCACCACTTTCAAGTTCACGGCAAAGGCGTCACGCGAACTCCCGCTGTCGTAGCTTCTGCTTGCACCGCGGCCGCCATCTGACGCGACCCGCTTCGACGAGTACGCGGACGAAAGGATGCTCTCCGAGCACTCCGCATTCTCGCAGTGTAGCTCCAGAAACGCCGAAAGGCCTTTCCGCTTTTTATTCGGTGCCCGAACTGCGAGTTTACTCTCGTGACAAACGGGGCATGCCGCGCCTGCGACGACGGCCGTCAATGCACCCAACTCGCACAGCACTACGCTTTCGGCACGATCGGCATTCGGCCTGACGTCGTTTTCGAATAACGCGATCTTTTTCTGCGATGCACTCACAAAATTCACTGCAGCGTTGATCTCGTCGTCGCAGTTGCCATGGTCGACGTTGCCGTGGTCGATGTTAGGCCTACCGGCCGCTGGCCCGTCGCGGACATTTTCGTTGGCGGTGGCTTTCTTGTACGTCCTCCGCCGCTTCCCTCTGAACTTGTTCTTACTTCTGTATTTCCGATGGTCGGCAACGGCCTTTTTCGGGCTTGCCATCGCACGAAAACAGCGAAAAATAACTCCGGAAAACAGTGAAGCGAACTACGGCAAGAAAACACGGGTGCTGTCAGCCAATGGCGGCCCTGCGTTAGTGGCGCGCGGTTTGAAACGGCGGCAAAAGACTGTTTTTGTTGCTTTTTTTTTTAGATTTTTCGTGAACGTACGAGACTTCAAGAACCGGGATCGTGGAGAGTAAGGACAACTCTACACGAGCCAGCGGCCGCAATATGGCGGACAGCTCTCTTCGCGGCCCCGCGAGCACGCGAACAGCAGCCCGTTTTGTGTAAATTTCGTGATGCCGCGCGTCACTGCCGCTCACTCAGACGCGTTTTTCACTGACTTCTGATGCTTATTTCGCTGTGATATTTTCAGATGTCAAAATATAATGTATAAAGATGATAAAGCAACAAAAAACAGAAAAGGTGAAATTTGGAAAAAAAACGCGACTTTTCGACCCGCGTCTCCCCTTAAGCGACTTCTGAGAAGCACATGTATATCGAGAAGTAAGTAACGAGCAAGGCAACGTCTGGGGAACTTTTACGTAATGAAAATGTGATAATGCACTCGATGGCACTGCCCTTCATGTGTGAGCCCGCGAAACTTCTGCACGAACTTACGCCCATCCTCTCGAGACCCTTGGCAAGCACGTCAGCACCCTTCTTCTGGTTGACGAAGATGATGACAGGCGGCTCCACACCACGGTTGAGAAGCTCAACCAGCTTCTTCCTGCGTGGGCCACAAACGCTTTAGAATCCCCCCTCACGTGAGGCATACATCTATGCACTACAGAAAACCATGTTCATTCTATACTGTTGAACCCATTTGTAAGAGACACTGATGTAGTACAGTTGGGTATAGGAGACGCTAGCATGCCTACATTGAAGTAAGTGTTGATCTGGAAATGAACACGTGGTACCCTGCTTATAAGAGACAATTCGTGTAAGGAATAGGAACTGCACTCCAGTACATGTCTCTTACAAAATGATTCAACTGTACAGCTGCTGTAAATTTGAAGTCAATAAAGAATTATTTTCCCCGAGAAAAACCATCAAGCTTCGCTTGGACTGATTCTCTGATTAGTATGCTGTGAGCTTTACTATGACTGCTCAACTTATGCACTGTGCTTTCTATTAGCTCTCTTTACCACGCAAAAATGGTTATTTTTCACATGTCTCGGAAAGGTAGCTTTTGCCAGTTTGAAAAGTACTTTAGCACGCATTGCTGCACACCAAATTTTGCGCAAAAAAGTGCTCTTTCTGATAACATATGTTGTAGAGCAACAAAAATAGTCGAGAATGAATGAAAATGTGAAGAGTGAGTAATTTTTGGTTGCCAGATGGTACACTGTGCAAGAAAAAACACAATGTGCAAAATATTCAAAACAAAAAAATTCTTATATACACTCTAAAGGTAAGTGATCCAGAAACGGTATAAAAAATAATAAATGTTGTAGAAAAATTTTCTATTAACATAGACAAAGAATATGTGAGCCAAGGTACTGCTTCTTTGATTATGCCTTGCAGTGAAGCATTGATTGCTTGGTTTTTCGTGAGACATTGGTGCCTTCGTGCTAAATTTATCAATAAATATTAGTTTTCTTACAATAACATCTTGCAGGTGCTCAAATATATATGAATGCCCATGATAGGAACAATGTCTTGATAAATTATAATTACATGCCTAATGAACCTCTTTAGCTGGTCTAGCATAACCTTTTTCTGTGAGCGACCTTACTCCACATAGATTGGCGTTCAAATATGTGCATCCAAGCATATTTCAGTAAATTTTTGCACATGTTATTAAATAAAGAACAATATCACACATTTATAAAACGTCTCGTACTGCTCCGTAGTCAAAGCGAAGTGCTCTGGTGGCCTTCTTGTCACGTGGAGATGCTCTGAGGCCAGCGCCAACACATCGCACCCCAGTGACGTGTGGACCTCGCACGTAACCAGAGTTCATTTAATATTGTGCTTAAAGGTCAGCCGCTACGCACTTGCATCAGAGGAGACAATTTGCGGTCTTAAACAAAACAAATCTATGAACGACTGGGGATGTCTCAGGCTGACGCAAAACATCGTCGCCAAAAAGCTTAAGCTTAGGTGCTGTCATCCTCTGGATTCTAAGCACGTCCTCACTCAATTAAGGTACGATTGCAAGACATTTTCGAGTGGCGTGTGTTTTTTGCAGCGCAGGTGTGCACCGATATGCGTGTGACGACGATGACATAGGAGCGACTAATGACACTAAATGTGGCCGTGTCTGATTAAACCACACAAGCGAAACCAAAGCTGCTAGAAGTATACAATTACAAGCAAAAGAATACAAGCCATTAAACCATACAAGCGAAACCAAAACTGACTGAGAAGGCCTCCTCCACATTTTATACATGCGACAGACCTTTGGAAATAATTTTTGTGAAACAAAATTTTCCCGACTCCTAGCAACACTTTTCTATTAACTAAGTAGCTGGCATAAATTTTTGGCAGTTATTACTGCTCAACACAGTCAGATTGAGAAGCTGACACCTCAATTAGATATTTGACTTGCAAAGATGCTTTTGATTACAAAGCTTTGATGTTACTGTAGAATAAAAACAAGGAGCACGCACTTGAGTCACATTTGCCCGCCAAGTGCATTTTCCATCAACAAACACACATTGGTTCGCAAAAATGTCTGACAAAACAACAATGTTGCCAAAATGGGCAAATTCGAATTGATTCTGAAAGTTGAGCCATTGGACTAACTACTAGAAAGCACTGGGTGCAATAGAAACAAACTCAACATGCCAAAATCGATGATCTAAAGCGTTGATCACCGGTGATCAATTTGGACAAGCGTGGTAATGAAAGAGTTACACTAAGTATGACTTCGTAGAGCCACGAAGTTTATTTACCCACAATTACATCATATTTTTGCCCAAAGCCAATGCAAAATGAGAGATTGGGAGAAGATTACAATATTCAAGCAGTCTTTACAATGGTAGAGGTTCAAACTTTTGATACCATTTGTGGACGAGGCCAAAGAGAAACAAGCACAAGAAAAGTTGCAATCTACTGCCTTCTTCTTAACTCCTGCCTGGATGTCATGGCCTAACAACCAGACTGACAGGGTGTCGTGAGAGTTGCTGAACTCTCACTTGCTTTGTTGGGAAACTGCTTTTCCGGTGGATTCAGTTACTTAAACATGAGACATGATTCCTTTAACCCTTTACGCATTTGTCATGCATCTATGAATGTCATTTTTACTTTGAGAAAGCAGTAGCGTGCAGATAAGTAATGTAGACTAACCTTTTCTCAGACTCCGTGACAATGTGCACGACCTGTTCCACCCTCTCCACAGGCTTGCCCACCGAGCCAATGTATACAATGGCCGGCCTTCGCAGGTAGGAACGTGCCAGGCGTTCCACTGCTGGAGGCATAGTTGCCGTGAACATCACAGTCTGCAATGTGGCATTCAAGCAAAGCTCAGTATAGCTTCTCAAAAGTGAAAATGTTCCCACTAATTAAACTAGAGTCAGATGAAATTCCTAGCACACACTCAAAAATATAACTAGTGGTCAGAAGCAAATTATGAACAGCATCTCAATTAAAATGAACTTAGATGAATGTATTTAGAATATAATATTATAAAAAAATCCTGAGTGTCTGTTGCTGTCTTTCAGCTGCAGTGAATGCAGATACAAATTTGAGAGAGAGAGAATGGGTACAAGAAGCTACAGGTATTAATTATATTCGGTCGAACTTCATTCAAAAATTTTAAGTTCGAAGCTTTTAATGCTTTTACTACAGCTACTACATGAATGTAAGTGAAATTCAAAAAGTGATCTCATGAACATTTTAAAAGAAAACAACACATAAATAAAAATTACCCTGTACCAAGAGAAACGACCCCACCATACACACCTGCCTGTACTTGTGTTTGGATGCAAAGTTAGCAAGTAGTTTCTCTTCATCCTCGGCGTCATCTGTGTCTGGCTTCTGGTTGGTGACTGGCATGTAGTCCAGGATCTTTTGCACTTCGCCCTCAAAGCCCATGTCAATCATGCGGTCGGCCTACAACAACAAGCCACAGCTTAGAAGCTGACGGCCTTGGGATCACATACGAGCACATCACCGTTTGTTGTTTATTTCAAAGGACAGGTGTACTATTACAGAAAAAACAATGGCAACAGCATATTGATAAAAATTTGCAACGTAATATAAGGTAAAAAGCACAGGATACACCCATAGAGTACATCACACATAAAATAATAATAATATTATTGTTATTAATAATAATATATGGGGTTTTACGTTCCAACCCCTAATATGTTTATGAGAGATGCCATAGTGGAGGGCTTCGAAAATTTTTACCATCTGGTGTTTTTATTGTGTGCTGACATCGCACAGCACACGGGCCTCAACCATGTAGCATCCATCGAAATTCGACCACTGTGGCCGGGATCGAACCCACGACTTTCGGGTCAGCAGCAGAGCACCGTAGTCACTGATCCATCATGGCGGACCATGACACATACCATAAGTATGTGTGCGCACGCACGCACGCACGCGCGCACACACACACACACACACGCACACACACACACACACACACATATATATATATATATATATATATATATAACATCAGACATATAACTATAACTTTATATAGTTGTGAGTTGGGCAAGTAATATAAAGGTATATAGAGTACAATCACCATAACGAAGAAACATTTTCATTGCCAAGTAAAGCAACTGAACAATAACCTGTGAGTTTTTCTCTATGTATACTTAGCAAAAATAACAAAAAACAATGTCTGCATGGCCGTTTATACGGAAAGATGCAAGCTAACATGGCTTCAAAGTGCCAATATGGTAATAAATTTTGTGAACTTTACTTTCTGTTTCCTTTCTTTTCTCTCTTTTTTTTTTCTTTCTGGACACACAGCTACGGCATACAGTTGCGATCTGTAGTACTCAACAAACTTATGCGGATTTAATAGACGTATTATCTTGCTGGAAGACCAAGAAACCAAGCCATTGACTGAAACTCTTTTAAATGCCAACAATGATTTGCTTTTCTGTGTAAACAGTCCTGATCCCTCCTTAGTATTTTGTAGTTTAGAAACCTAAGTGCATACACGTGAATGAAGCTCATTTACAGGGCAACACGCTTGCAAATGGTTTTCTGCATGCAACCTCCAACATGCATTAGCAGCTGCTTAACTAAATTACGTAAATTTTTGCAGCCTTTCAGGTAACAAAAGTAGAACCAACCTCAATTCAACCAGCCACAGTTGAATCGGCTAAGTGATACTTTTACTTCCAGAAAATGAGAAAGAGCCTTAGCAAAACAAACAGTTTTCTGTCAAAACCAGCTATTCTTTTTTGAAAGTTCATCACAAGTCTATTAAGAGGCGTCGAAGTTGCGAATGCATGTGTTCTCACCTCATCGAGAACGATGTAGGTGCATCGACTCAGTACCAGGTACCTGTTCTCAAGGACGTCAATGAGACGACCAGGGGTGGCAATCACGATCTGCGAAGGAAAAACGGCAGGGCATGGCATCACTAATCTAACTCATAACATCATGATAGTGCCACCACTAGAGTTACATATCTGTCAACCTGGTGACCTTGAAATTCAAGAAATTTGTAAAGTGGCAGGAAGGGCAGGGACATAAAAATGCCGGCATACATATAAGTTTACTGCTTCTGGAGGCAGCAGCGACATCATGAATGAATGATTGCAAGAAAATTTTGTGTACGTCAGTGATCATACAGATACTCATACTTTTATGGCATGTGCAAGCGTGCATAATCAAGGAACAAACTCTGCTCTGTCCCATGACAGTTGATAGCCCTTGCCATTTCTGCATGACGCTAGTGTGATCCAGCATTGTTTTCATGTATGTTTTTACTTGCACTGCGTGAAACCTTTCGTGCTCTAGATTCATTGATCTGTCCCCCGTTTGTCTTCGTTATATTCCTTGTATAAGGGAAGCTCGGCTTCTCAGATCATAGCCATCACTTTTTTCTCGAGCCTACCCTCATTCTTGAAATGAAATTAAATTGAATAAAATGTTCGTTATTAACTTTATTATTTTCTTTTCACAGTGGCATTAGAACTGTTTTGAGGAAATTTAGGACTGTTCCCGTGCAATCAGGAGGGCTGTCCGAATTTCGAGGTTTCCCAGGGAAATCGGAAGAGGTGGAGTATGGAATCTGGCTAAACGCTAAAAGCTTCTCCCAACATTTTTTTTTTCTCCTCTTTAGTATAAAGTATGATGCCACGTACAAAAACCCGGCGAAACTGGACAGACAACGCAGGAGCTCACCTCGCAGCCAAGACGCAATCGGAACCCTTGCTCCTCACGGGAGAGACCGCCAATGACGGCTACCGAACGGATTTCCAGCATCTTGGCAAACTTCGTAGTTTCTTCATCAATCTGCTGGGCCAACTCACGTGTTGGAGCCATGATAATAGCGTACGGTCCTTGATCGGCATCCTCCTGCCTGCAAGCCAACAAAGCATGTATAAAAAGCGAAGAATAAGACAAAAGTGGCGTTCGTGGCAAGAATGTCCACATAAACACTGTTTGGCTCCATTGATTTTATTATGGTTCATGGACTACCTGCAATAAATTCTACCTTAACATAATATCAAACATAATGCTAACGTGTTTATTATTACCCTTGTACTGAAAAAATAAGCACTGAAAAAAAATTTATAGGAGCCTCAACTAAATGATGCTTTCTTATGATCATAACTGTGCATAAAAACTATGTGAAATACACTGTTTTATATAGTGGTGCTCACCTCTCAAATGCTCAGACATGCATTGTGTATACACTCAAACCTCGATTTAACGGATCTAGATATAACGAAATATCGGTTTTAATGAAGTAAATGAAAAACAGCCTTGAAATAGATTTAGTGTTAAGAATAAGCCTTCAAAACCAATTTTCAGATATAACGAATTTATTTTCATGTAAGATACAAGTTTGTTATAATGAGGTTCGAGTGTACTAACTCCCCCGGCAGGTTACACAAAGCCAGCTAGACTCGCCGACAGCCAAGAGCTTTATAAACATATGCAGGTAAGTTAATGAGATGCAATGTGTATTTTGAAGAAAGTGAAAGTGGTTACAGTCCACACGTAGATAACGGTGTATGTATATTTTCCAAAGTCAGTGTACTAGCCAGAGGTAATAGAACTGTAATAGAAGTTCACCCTGAGGATGGATTCTGTTTATTGCCAGTCTTAGCTAGTGCCCCCGTCCAATGCAACCTATCTGGTCTGGCACTCTGCTAAATAGACCTGGAAAAAAAAGGCATGGCACCGGCTTTAATTTCAAATGACATAGTAAAGAAAACTAAATTTTCATTTTTGACTATTTAAAAACATACAGGCATGCATAATTCTGGCGCAGAAAAAAATACGCCCCTATCATATTCAGTTGTAAAGTTGTGGCCCTTTTTCCATCTATGTTCTTGCACAGCCAGTTACTCTCAATGATCTGCCCAAAGCGACTACAAAGAATGCGAAGTCCAGAGGGTGACCTTTCGATCTTGGGCAGGGAGGTGATCCAAACCAACAGTGGCAGCAGGAAGGCCAGTGTCTTGCCACTGCCTGTTTCGGCAACACCAATGATGTCCCGATTCTGGAGGCCAATGGGGATGGCTTGCCTCTGGATTGGCGTGGGGTCCTGTGATTACAGGCAGAGAGACGACACCTTAAGCTTTTTAATAGGCTTAAGGGGAGATGCTACTCGAAAAACGATTTTCTTTAATAAGAGTTAAATTTAACACAAATTGGCATGCTAATAGAGTTTTTTCTTCTCTTTCAAATATGTCATTTATTTTCATATAGATTGCTTGGTTTTCTTTCTGCAGGTCAAATACTGCAAAATTATGGCCATTGTTATGCAACAATTCTGACCTATAAAAATTTGAGATAAAGCATGCAGATATAGCTGACTATGATCCTTTGGAACTGTAGAGTGCAAAAAACTATATAAATTTTGTGTGTAAAAAGGTGAAATACAATAATAAAATACAAAAATTTAATGTGGCTCTAGTTGCCAAGGGCTTTCAATGTTATGTAATTTTTGAAAAACATAATCAAGCAGCACTGACAATCTGAATAGATACTTGCACTCTATGGGCCTTCATCATGCTATGTGCAAAATTTCATAGAGGTATGACAATTCTAGGTATACAAACTAGCGTGTATAAGAAGCACAGATCACACAAAAAATGCAAAAGGAGAAAAACGCATTTGAAAGTTTGAAACCTTTTTTTTTTTATCACAGAGTTGTTAGAAATGCATAATCTTTGGCCATAATGTTCAACAGAACTTTGAAAAGCACTGCAAGTTACTAGAACTGTCCTGCAGCATAGGTTGTGCCCTCACGGTCCTTGCGAGCACTCTCTTCTAGCCGTGCCCTTTTCACTCCTCGACGACGGTGGGCCCTTGCTTCTGCTGTCAGACGCTCGGACATTCTCTTGATGTGCCTCGCATCGCGGGAATCACTGAAAGTAACTAGATCTCTAGATGGCAGTATGTTGAGCTCTTCCAGGATGTGCTCGAAAGTAGCATGCCCCTTGTTGAACCACAGGATTGCCATAGCTGCGGCAGTCTCGACAACCGTTCGGGAGACAAACTTAGTCTTGGGGCAAAGTAGCCAAATTTTGCTGCTCAGGGATTCCGATGCGTTCTGGGTTTTCCCTTTGATGCATCGAGCAAGAAGCTTCTCATCCATTAGCCGCTTATACATGGGCAAAACAGCCAATCCCTGTGCTTTTGTCAGGAGAGTCGTGTGGCGTGGTGCAGATTCACCAAGTGCTTCAGCGCGTTGATGTTTGCACCACGGCTCTGTTCCTGCAGGGCAAAACTTGTGGCTGCCAGCATTGTCAGTAGAGCATGAGTGGAAGTACGAAGCCCATACTGCAGTGTACATATCCCGCACACTCCCCCTGTTGCTTGTTATGGCAATCTGATAGTATGTTTGGAGCTTCTGAATGGCTGGCTCTTTCATTTTCTGCCCTCGTGGTAATGGCACATGCAGCTTCCGTAGCGAAGTGCCAAGTTTCTTGGCCACATGATTAGTGCAGTCTTCTTTTTCTATATTGACAGCACCATAGACTTTTGACTCTGCAACTGCACTATATGCTTTGCTGTCACCGTCACTCAAGAATGTCATGAAATGCAGTGGGGTGTCATAAGTCAATGTTCTCTGCCAAATGCGCATTGCAGCCTCCGTTTCCATGGCATGGGAGGAACAGTCTGCATTTTTTTCACAGACTGGGCCATGGAATGCCTGCCGCACTTCCTCGTCTGGGCCTATATCCTTGTGCCTACTGCATGTCAGGCAGTAGTTTGATATGACCTCGAAGTCTAAGCAGAGGCCAGTATCTAAGGAGATAACTGCGCCAATCCCGTTGTGGCTTTTGTGGCCCCTCTTCTGCCAAGTGCCGTCGAACATAACAGCCACATCAGTTTCGCCTGCTACTTCTTTCGTCAACTCTCTGGATCCGCGCAAGTTTTCACTCACAGCTGCCATGGCAGCGGTGTGCACCTTCTTTGCTATCGAAAAAAATCCTCGGTGGTGCATTGGCTTTGGGAGTCCAATAATGGAGCGAAATCTCGAGAATTGCTCATGCCCAATGCCGACAGCGCGTGCAGCCACCACCGCCTTCACATTTACAGCGAAACTATCTCAGGAGCTCCCACTGTCGTACCGCTGGCTCGCTCGGCTGCTGCCGTCCGCCGTAACACGCAGTGGCGTATAGGAGCACGAAAAAACAGTCGCTGAGCATTCACTGTTTTCGCAATGAAGTTCGAGGAGCGACAAAAGTTCCTTGCGCTTTTCTGCCGGCTCTCGAACGGCAAGTTTTTGAATACCGCAAGCAGGGCATGCCGCACCTGCCACAAGTGCCGTCAGCAAGAGGGTGTCGCACAAAACTGTCGTTGCACAAACCTCATCGCGCTGTCTTTTGTCTTTTTCGAAGAAGCCGAGCTTCTTTTCCGAAGCACTGACGAAAGAAAGCGCAGCGTCAACCCCTTCATCGCAGCCACTGTCGCTCGCGCACTCGTCGATGCCGCCATCAGGCCTAGCACACGTAGGCGCGTTCTCGTTCGTCGCCAACGTTCGGGGCACTTTACGCCGCCTTCCCTTGAACTTGTGCTTCTTTCGAAACTTCTGCGGTCTCAAGTTGCACTTTCTCGGGCTTGTCATCGCGGAAATAGGCGTAGATGCGCAGAAAAGCAGACGGACCAAATGCCGATGGCCGCCACCAACACAGCTCACAATGACTCGGTAGCCAATGGCGATGCGGCTTAGGGTGCCGCGTGTTTCAAACCGCTCAAACCACGAGATAAAAAGGCCTCGTTTTTTTTTTTTTTTTTTGCCCACGTACGAAACTGGCGGTCGTCGGAGCTGTAATAAGAAGGCCGGACGCAACTTTCCCAACCGATCGCGATGGCGGGCGGCACTGCGACGGGGAGCAGCGCGCAGTCAAAAATGGCCAATATCGGCACAAATTCACGAAATTTTGAGCCACCGCGATGCCATCATACACATTTTTTTGCATTTTGTGGTTCGAATTTAGTTTTGAAATTTTCACAGATGAAAGAAGAAGGTTTGAAGATTACAATGCAATAAAAATCAGCAATATGAGAAATTTCGCTAAAAACGCGATTTTTTAACTCGCATCTCCTCTTAATGTGGCAGTAGATACATCATGCAAAGTTGGATAGCAAGCCAGTCCATCCCACCCAGCGATATGAAGGATTTTCAAGTACCGTATTTACTCGCATAATCCTCACACTTTTTTTGGCGGAAAACCGATGCAAAGTTGGGGGGTGCGAGAATTACGCGGCAAAAACTTTCCACGAAAACATACAGTGCAAAAAAGGAAACAAAGTGGCCGCAAATCGGGATTCTCACACAAGCAACTAACAGCCAGCTTTGAGAATTACTAATTAAAACTTACCTCAACATTAAAAGCACTGGTTCAACACAAGGCAAGATTTATTTGAGACACAAAAAGTGCAAGCAAATAGTCGAGAATTAGAATACCATACGCAAAGCTTGTGGGTGTTGTGGCCGTAGCAGTAGCATTCGTCGCGCAACAGGATCCCTCAAAAGGTAAGCGTAGAACGTCAGTATTAGGCTGATGGCTATTTAATAGAACCGTCCGCATTTTCCTTCTGAAGAAATAAAGTTTACGATCAATCCCAGTTTTAAGCACACGGCAGGCCCAACGCGTCTTGGTGGCTTTCAGCTGCCGTCACCAGTAGCGAACACAAAACTCGTAGACTCCGAAGGGCCTACCGGCGGCCCTGTTATCGTTCTTTAGAGCATGATCTATCACTTCCAACTTGAAAGCAGCCGCGTAGCTTTAGTATCACCCCATAACGTGACAAGATTACCAACACAACATACGAAACACGCCGCAACGCGCACTTGCCACTTTGGCTTGGCTTGTATTGGATTGAATCTCCGTGCAGTAATAGTATGCTTGATGCTTAAGAGATGGCGCCAGATGACGCGCGCTATTATCATTAGTGGCTGGAACGAGCAGACAACATTATCGCGGTAGTTTTTGGGAGTGCGATAATTACTCGAGGAAAAAAAGAAGTCGTATTTTTGTTCGGCGATGTGGGGGGTGCGAGAATTATGCGAGTGCAAGGATTAAGCAAGTAAATACGGTAACAATGTCCCGATATCCTTAGAAGAAAAGGTACTTTGTTAATATACATTAACGATGTCGCGATATCCTTGGAAGGAAAGGTATTTTAATAATATAGATAAAGCCATCAGTGGTAGCAAGACTTGGAGGCTAACAACGAAACCTGAGAAGAAGCTACAGTCCATAGAACTAAAAATAATAAGTGTAAGGACAAGAGACAGAAATACTGAAAAACCTGCACACACGGTGGCAGCACGCTCACCACCACGTGGGCATAAAACTGCACTGCTAGCTGTTGCATAGTGACACGCTGGCATAACGTGCAGTACCGGCACAAGCCTGGACAACTTGATGTTTCGCCGTCTTTAGTGTCATACTAACAAATGCGATATTACAGGGTGATTTTGCAGCGTCAAGACATTGTTCAGAAAGCATGCTTTGAAAACTAGTCGATTGAGTGCAGAACCGAAACCAACTGCGCAGCATTGGCAACAGCTAACCATCTGAGGGACAGATGTAGTGACACTGCCATCACAAAATCGTAACCAAGTCTACACAGGCTCATTTCGGCAGAACTACTTTCCGCGGCAAACTTGTTCCCGGAAAAGTGGAAGCAATGTTTGCGCTTTTCATTATCAAAGTTCATATGAAAGGAAAGTTCACATGCTGAGGACAGGGACTTCAGATCCTTTTTGTACACCTGAAACCATGGTCTGTGAGTGCAAACAAAGGAAGGAGATCTCCAGCAGCACGTCAACTAGGAAATGTTTCTGTGGACAGGAAATGGGAAAATATCTGGACTCTGATGACGAGCTTGAAGCTTTTCTCAAGGAGCTCCACATCGGCCGAGCTCGTCAAGGTAACGGCCATGGAATTGACCTGTGATCGAGGCATTTCCAGAAGTGACTTCAAAGCCAGCATCCCCAAACAAAAGAGCTGCCAGCACAATAGATTTCACTTGCTTGGAGGGTGCACTGTATTTGCTGCCCCTCCCTCCCCCTTTTATTTATTTGTTTGTTTATTTATTTATTTATTTATTTCATGATTAAGTGTGGTTCATTTTTAACCTGCATTCCTTCAACACTGATTGTACTGATCGAGCTACCACATCTGAAGTAGTATCAGAGTGCGGCGACGGCCGTTAAGTGTTAACCCTTTCAATATGTCGAAATTCAAAATAAAAATCGGACTTATGAGCATCATTTAGATACTTCAATTTTTAGCGAGTGGAGCAGTTAAATTTATTTTTATTTGCCCGCCCCTTCAGAACCCGTGCACACTACGCTGGCATCACACTCTTGTAAAGTATTGCTTGGTTAGTCCATTCAAATTCAGCCTGTCAGTTGAGGAAGAATTAACTCGAAGTGCCAGCAACCAAGCCACACACAAACATGCCCTGCAAGCAGCAACAAGCTCACACCTTGTATCCGAGCTCCTTGATGACGTCCAGGATGGCGGTGGGGAGGTTGCACTCGGACCACTTGCGGAGCGGGTTGGGGATGCGGCCGCCCTTGATGGTGATGTTGAAGTCCTCGCGGAAAATGCGCCAGTCACGCTCCTGCATCTCTTCCAAGGACTTGTGCGACCAGTGCCGGTCGTCCCACTTCTGCTTTTCCTCCTTGCGTTTGATCTTCTTCAGCCGCACCCTGACGAGACATCATCAACACACACGCATGGAAACTCTTGCATGGAAACACGCATGGAGAGATGAGGGAAGTGCAATGCAACACTACAACTATGAAACACAATGATTCTCTCAATTCCATCTCTGAATTTCTCCCTTCTGTTCTAGCTGCCTCGCTTTGAGGCAACTACAAAGTAAATGGAGGCCAGAAAGAAGGCTATACACAATAAATTATGGCAGCATCAGTTCCTGTTGCAGTAGTAGTAATTCCATTCAATTACACTCGTAAAACATCCTACATGCCTCATTTATAGTCTCTGATTTCACAAGTTATAAAGTGCCAAGAACTCGTAAAACACGGCAGCGTTTCCTGTAAAATTTTACTTTGCCTGCCAGCACAGTCATGGCCACTACTGATGGCAGTGCCACATTGTTATGACACTGCTACAAAAAAAACTTCTATACACTTTAAAAGTCTGCACTATGTAATGGATATACAGTGAAATCCCGTTAAAACGAACCTCAGATTAACGATTTTTTCAGATTAACGAATATTTCGGAAATCCCCTTCCAAATGTCCATTGGTTCAATGTAAAAATATTTCACTACTACGAATTTCAGAATAACGAATGTTTCAGAATAACGTATCAAATTTTATCACCCTGGTACCTTAAGAGCACTTCAAAATAACGAATTTCTAGCCTAAAATTACGTGCGGCGGTCTAAATGCCCAGCGCCATATGTGGCACTATCATCATCATCAGAGCTCCTGCTCATTTCTCCATGCGTTGCCTTATGCTAAATGCGCACTAGCCTGGCTAGCCATATCGCCATCGCCAGTACCTTGTTTTCGATGGTTTTTTTTTTTTTGCATGCTTGTTGAGCCAGGTTGAGCCTAACCTCGCCGCCTTTGTTTTGTTACGTCGACCGGCAACGTCGCACGATTGTCGTACGGCTTTCTCGTTTTAAAGGTTAGAGTGATTCGTTTCTGCGTTCGCGATGAGCTCCGGAAGCAGCGCGAAAAAGAAACGGAGGCAGTTTTCTTTGAAAGAAAAAGTGGATATTCTTTCTCAAGTGGACGCCGGTAAAAAACAAATCCACATTGCGAACGAGATGGGGGTTGCACCATCAACTGTCGCAACCATTCTGAAGGACCGACAAAAGATCCTCGAGCTGCACCGAGGGTCGCAACTCGCACCGTCAAGAAAACGGCTCCGACTTGGGAATTTCCAAGAAGTGGATGCTGCAGTACTGACTTGGTTCAAGGACGTGCGTTCTCAAAATGTGCCGGTGTCGGGACCCATGCTGCAGGAAAAGCCCGGCGATTCGCTGATGCTTTGGACATCACAGGCTTCGAAGCAAGCGCGGGGTGGCTTCATCGTTTCCGTGAAAGGAATGGAATAACCTGGCAAGTGGTGTCTGGTGAAGAGAAGGCGGAAGACGCAGCAAGCGCTGCTGCATGGAGGGACGAGAAGTTCCGCGAAATCGTCGCTTCATACTCCGAAGATGATATATTCAATGCGGACGAAATGGCGTTCTTCTATCAAATGCTTCCTGATAAAACCATGCATTTTAAAGGGAACAGCTGCAAAGGCGGCAAGCAGTCCAAAGTCCGGATTACGGTATTGTTATGCTGCAATTCCACAGGCACCAAGAAGCTGAAGCCCTTGGTGATCGGCAAATACAAGAAGCCTCGCTGCATGAGGAACGTTGTTTCATTGCCGTGCGATTATCGGGCTAATTCACGCGCGTGGATGACACGAGAGTTATTCTCTGAGTGGCTACTAAAGGTGGACGATGAGATGAGGAGCGCAGGTAGGAAAATTCTGATTATCGCGGACAACTGCTCGGCGCATCTTGTTAATGTCAGGCTGACAAATGTACAGCTGGAATTCTTGCCTCCGAACTGTACGTCCTTGCTCCAGCCACTGGACCAAGGCATCATAAAAAGTGTCAAGGCCCATTACCGGACACGCCTGGTGCAGCGATTGCTGATAAATATTCGGATCAAGCTGCCTACCTCCATCAATGTGCGACAGGCCACAGAAATGGTTACCGGGGCCTGGTGGAGCGTTACATCAACCACCATCCAGAACTGCTGGAGGAAGGCAGGCTTGGTAGTAATGCCATCTGAATCTGAACAAGGCAGCGAAGAAAGCGACGCGAGTGGCATGTGGCAAGAAGTCGTCGAAAGACTTGCGATGGATGCCTCGGTGACGTTCGAGGACTATGTGCAGTGCGACGACGAAGCATGCACGTCAGCCGAACTGACGACCGATGACATCGTCAGTGCTGTTGGTGGTGATAACAGCGACGAGGACGCCAATGGCGAAGACGACGCTGAGACCGCGCCCGTTAGCCAACCAGAAGAATCGCTTTCCAACGCCGACATCATGGAATGCGTGCGAAAGATGCGCACTTACCTTGGCAGGTGCAGCAATGCCACCGAAGCAGAGCATAAGAATGTGCACAACTTCGAAGCGTTCGTCCTGCGGCAGTTGAGCGGCACCCGCCAGGCCAAGATCACCGACTTTTTCAAATAAACGTGCGCTCATTCCGGAATACTTCGCGTTTTGTTTCTTTTCACGCTCGTCATAAAATCAAGCGTTTGCGGATGTGTACACAGCAAAGGTAGGTGACTCCTTTTGTTGCATTTACGATTTTTAATGCGAATTTTCGATGTTTTCACAATAACAATATTTCAAAATAACGAACTATTTTCCGCGGTCCCTTCAAATTCGTTGTATCAAGATTTCACTGTATTGTGAAACAGTCACACTACAAGAGTGGAGCTGAGTATAAAAGATGTGACTGCTGCAACTGACCCTGAAAAGAACACTAAGGCGCAAAACAATTTTTTGCGTATTAGTAAAGTACAATTTCCCAATCTCGAAAACACCACTCTTACCACGGCATGACAATTGGTAAGCGAAAAAACGTGCGAAAAGAAAATGGTGGAGATGCCACCGTGAGATTCCCGTACCAAAAACCGTGACATAGTATATTTTGAAGGCATCTACTGGGTTCTGCATAGCTTCTACTCGATGAAAATTAAGTAAATTGTCATCTTTGGGTGCCATAGACCAAGCATACCAAGTTTCAGAAAATTTCATTTAGCCAATGTTGTAAAAATACAAAAAATACACTTTGTAATTTGTTATGCTATGTGCAGAGATTTCCAAGTGAAATTTAAAAATGAAACTTCAACCTTTGTTTCCTCCACTAATAATGAACTTATGACATGAAACTTGAGGCAGTGGATTTCTTTGAGATCAGTTTATCAATCTAAATCAAGTCGTTGTTTCTCTTTAGCATACCCTGGAGGAAGAGAGCTAGCAGAGTGAATAGAACTGAGACTACACCTAGTAAAACTAGGCTCCTGAACAAGGGTGGTTAACAAGATTAACGTAAAAAAAAGTGAATGTAACAACAGTGAACATGTTTTTCAAGTCCTTTGTCCATGCTCCATTGAAGGTAAAATAAAACTTACACTTCTTGATCCTTTTCTGCCTGTGTTCTTCGGCGTTCCAGTAACTCGCCATAGAACTTGGACTGTTCTTTCTTTTGAGCCTGCATATCAAGATTAGAAAATTACATTTGAACAAAATGATGACATAATATGCAGGAGTAGCTTCTTCTCATTTTGGTGTTCACCGCAAGGTATTACATGCCAAAACTGGAACTAGGGAATGGAGTAGGCTTAATGTTCCCACACCTGCTGGAGTAACCAAGAGGTTTAATAGCAGCCAACTATCAATGCAGTGTTATGTGTCAAAGTTGCTCCCACATGCAACCAAATGTCCTTGCAATGATGGGGCTCATCTGTCAATGCCAATAAGCCTCAGTGAAGGCAAATGACTGCTGCACTCTACAACGAAGACATCAAGTCCTATAAACAAGATATTAACTAGACAAAAATAAAAAAAGCACTCTAAAAGCCTGACGAAAATGGATGTACTGAACACATCTGAACAAAAGCTATGGTACATGACCATCCAAGCTTGACGTTAGCTCCATTTTTATTCTACTATACAGAGTTCAGATTCCATATTACTATTCTGATATGCTGATTTACTCTGTAACTCTCCCAATTAAAAATCTCCGTCGCCAAAAGTCACATGAAACATCTTATATTTCAAGAGCAACAGACTATAATAAAAAAATAACTGCATACATTTCAAAGAGGCAAATTTCACCAAAATGGATCAAGAAAGAAAATGAAAAATTCTAGAGTGCCATGTCCCTCTTAAAAGCAAACCCAGCTTTTATTTGCTGTTGCAGTGAATTTGGAAGATTGAGGCCAGAGATCAGTACAGAAGGTGAAATTGACTAAAACTGGGTGATAATATATGGAGTGGCAAACGGTAATCTTCACAGCTGTTATGTTCGTTTGAACGGCTGAAAAACTGGAGCCACTAAAAGCTGCACTAAGATTTACATAACAAGATGTGACACCAAAACAGAAGGCAAGACATCCAATCTCCACATGAAAAAATTGGGGAAAAGAAGGCGCACCTTGAGGTCAATCCCTCCGACGTGTCCCCGACCAAAAAACTGCACGGTGTGTTTTTCTTTGTAGATTGGATTATAGTCAACGGCTGTGTCCTCAGAGGCATCCCAGTCGAAGACAAACTTGCGATCGTTTAGTCTCCGCACACGCCGCTTTTTCTTGATGATGCCCAGGTACCGTTCCTGCGAGAACAGCACTTTCACCACTACACGAAATCAGGTCCATTCCACAAGCTGCTGTAAACACACATGTCAAAGAACTCTTTTCACAATTTGCTTCCCATCACGTGAGCTCCGCTTCAAGGGCTCTTTGTAGCTGTAGCTTTCAGTGAACACAACTGGCAGTATGCGTGACTCAAATTTAAAACCTCTCTTTCCCTCTCAGAGTCCATATTCTGGCCAACCGTAATCTAAGCATCATGGCCAGTGTTACAGGTGATAATGCAACATAGCAAGAACACGAGCTGTGAACACAGCGATGTGAGTTTATCATACCCCACACACATTATCATGAAGGACAAGTAACCCGGAAGTGCTAAATTGAAGATGACAACCGACAGTTGCCACATAAGTTGACAAGATACCAGCATCGCTTCTATTAAATAGAAACCAGAATTTACATAAACTCTACACATCCCTGAGCCAAACCTCGCCACAGCCTCACATACCTAACATGCTCAGGCCATCAGATATCAAACGAAGTGCTTAAAGGAAAAAAAAAAAAAAGCACTCTGCTGCGAAAGCCCTGGTGGGTTACCTTGATAGCTTCAAATTCCTTTTCTTTGTCCTTGTGTTCCCTGATCTTGTCTCGGCCATCATCTTCTTCCCCATCAGCTTCACGGTACCGCTCACGCTCTTTTCTTCGTCTGTCCAGGCGATCAGAGACATCATCTGCAAAACAACGGAATGTATTAACACGATCAATGAGCAACATGATGTAAAAATGTAGGGTAAGTAACAAAACTGCCTAAAAATTACATAACGGTTTCGGTAATGAGTTTAGAAGCTCCCAGCAGCAGTTTGTGCAGCAATAACTATGCTTTCACCAGAAAAAAGAAAGAGCTTCAGAACTGACACCAATTTTTGTTAATTAAATCACTCGTCAAGTGAAAGTTGACGACAGCACAATTGAAAATACAAACATTATCTCAGTTTCTTGGAAAATTTTTTAGCATGACACAAGGCCCTGGCAAGATGATGATTTCACCTGGTTCCACTTGCAGACATGGCTGATTTTTTTTTACAATTTTCTGATGACTTTTCTGGTTGGTATGTCAAAGTGCTCCACTACTTCTAATCATTTGAAAGCTCTTTCATGAACACACAAGTATCTGCAGTCAATTCATAAGCAAACTCTGTCATTAATACATGGCTATACTTGGGTACAAGTCAAGAAAAAAGCAGCTTATCCCCATCAAAGGACCACCCGCCAGGCAACGGTGTCACCGTGTCATTGTGAAGTCGTAACAAGCACATTGCACCAACATGCAGCGCTTGCACCCAAGCTTCTACGAATGCGTCCGTGCCGTAAAGTAGTTCTGCTGGACGCGTTCATTTTGAGCAGAAATAAAATTCCAGTTCCATTTTTTCCAGTTCCAGTGAATTTCTGCTCTTATGGGTTCAAATATCAATGGCTCTTTCCAGGCAGCACTGAGTTCTTACGTAGCAAATAAAATGCCATGGCGAACATTGTTACCGAACACTACACACAATACACAAACTAGGCTTTTCATGGACTTCAACTTGGTTTGAACAATACCAAATTCTGCTTGTGAGAGCACGATGTCATAGACGCCACCGATGGATTGTCTTGTACTTTTTATTGGTAAGTATGGAAACCGAAGGCAGCCCTTTTGGTTGAGGTCTATAAGCACGAAATAAAATGCTCTTGAATTTTTTTCGTGAGCGCGGCACTACGGTGGTCGGCCGTGATGTCCTGATGACACAGCAACATCATTGGCTGAAGGGAACAGCAAAAAGCCACCTTTTTCTTGACTTGCACTTAAGTAAAATATCTGCACTGCGGAAGCATTTTCAGTCACTGGCTATAGTTGGATAAGAAATCCGGAGTCCTCAGCACCCGCTCAAGAGTGGATCCACACAAGGCTGCCCCAAATGGCATGCACTTCAGACTGACGTCATGAGCTAGATGGCCGGTGACACCGAGTTCGGAGAACATAGCCAAGTGCATGAGAAAGACTACTTCTTAAGTCGCAAAGGCAATTAATTGGCTGCCACACTATGGTCGTCTGGGGGTGCCTCTCAAGACTTTTAAATTGTCTCCAACAGCAGTAAACTTGTAAAACAAAACATGAAGGGACCTGCGAAGTATGTTCTACTAACTGAGAGATTAACAGGGGGACAAAAATGAAGCACAGAACTAATCACATTACAGGCAGTTGTTCCATTTAGGCGACAATTGCATTTTTGAGATTTCAATTTACTGAGAGCTCACTGTATATATAAATCAACAAGTCATTAGCTATAGCTTAAGCACTAAGAAGCTTTAGGCTCACCAGAGGCGCGCTTGGCCTGCTCAAAAAACTGCTGCCTCTTCTTGCGCTCCTCCTCCGTTTTTTGACGCTGTTCCTGGACCTCCTGTTGACGGCGCTTCAGGGCTTCAGCCGCTCGCTGCTCTTTGGTCAGGAACACTGGCTGAGAAGTCGACATAGTTTATGAGATGCTCTTATTTTTAAAACCACAATGCTCGAAGGTCGCAAGGAATATGTAGTGATGAGAAAATACACAATGTTGCAGCAGCCACCAGTTACAGAGAGTTTTATCTCTTTAAAGCCGTCTCAAGTGCAATAGCAGTGGTAAGTGGCTGTGCATAAACATGTAGTTGTACTGTACAAAAGTAAAAGAAGCAAAAAAGCCGCCCGGTAAGCTGTGGATGCCACAAGTCTTTAGAGAACAGCCTCAATGCCATGGCTGTGGGTTCCCCTTCTCATTAGAAAACCTTGTGACAACAACTTGCAATCCATTGCTTTAAAAAAGTTGAGGTAACCAGGCACTTAGCAACAAGGAACACAGAGTTGAGAGAAAGAGATTGCTAAGCTGAGGAGTGCAGTCAAAAATGTCCAGCAGACCTTGCTGCGTGCATCTTCCTCAGCCTTCTTCTTGGCCATTAGTTCTTCCAGGGAAAGTGGCTCCTTCTTAATGGAAACTTCGTCCTGCTCCTCATCTCTGAAGAATAATGAGAAACAGCACAGTAAAGCACAAATTGATGTAAATGAGAACTCCTGTACGATAACTTGTCTGCACCGCTCACATGAAGGACGTCTCAAAATAAAATACTGAAGCTTAGCTGTCCCTGAGAATTGATCCTCAGATTTTTTTAAGTGCTGCATTAGATGATATGTATATGATAGGTGTGCACTGTAGATGGTTAAGTGGGATGAAACAAATACAGTAGACTTGCGATAATTCAAACTTTTGGTTATTTCAAACAAAATTCAATTTTTTGGTTGGCCCTCTATTCTTTCAATGTATTTAAAAGCCTCTTAATTTAAACTTTATCATTCGGTTAATTCATACTTTTTGCAAGTTCATACCAGAAAATATCAGTTGCTTTCCCACTACCATTTAAATATTTGTGTGCTTATATAATCCTACCAGTCTAAAAATGAAAAATAAGCACCTGAGGCCCTCAAGAAAAAAGGTTTTGCAAGTAAACAAATGTTTGAAACAAAGCACACGCATGGTAAGCCGTGATGCTTTTCAACTGGCATGGAGAGCTTCGTGCTGAAAGCACATAACTATAGCAATGAAGCAGTTGGCAATTTACTACGATTTCTTTAAAGGATCTGATCAGCAGTAAACGGCCAACAAACCTGTTGACTTTACAACCCTGCTTTCTGTTCACTGCGTGAGGTTAGGGCTTAAAAAGACATTAAAAAGTTTTTAATGTGATAAAATCAATGCCTGATCATAATGTGTGGTCCTCACCCAGAGTCATCTATGTGAGAACTTCTGATAATTCAAACAAAATTCAGAGGTTCCTTCGAGTTTGAATCAACGAGAATCGACTGTAGAAAAGTCATGCAGACACAATGCACTGTTGCCATCTATTCGACAGGAGGCATTCCACAATTGCGTAAGCAATTTTTCAAACTGTGTTTATGCATTTGATTCACTACCACAACATACTGAAGGGTGTTCCACTGTCTCTGAAGCAGGCTACAAGGTTGACTGACTGAATTTTTCGCTCTAAGACAAAACGCCAGCAGATATTTAGATTCACTTTATGTGCTGAGCAAAGCACAAACCTCGTCATGTTAGCTCTGAACAATCTTTCGTAGCACAAGGTGATGCAAAGCAATGCAGCTTCCCGTCATACTATATTGTTAATTTTCATAAAGTGAAACATGAAGGGACGAGGAAAACATGTTTCGTTTAAAGGGATACTGAACAAAATATTTGCCCGCCAAGATTTTCAACCATATCGATAAGTTGGGTACTGAAATCGATAGAAACAACCCTCATTCCATGCAGAAACTACCAGAAAATAATCAATTTATTGCGTTTTCACAAACTGTCGCATCTAGTGGCAGCGCTGTGAACTAGAGAAGGTGATGTTTAGTGACGTGACACATGCCCGAAACGGGCAAGCCAACAATGCCAGACGTTGCCCGTGTCTCCAACTTCGGTTCTCAGCAAAGAATGCTTCTGGCTGTACAAAGCACCAGCTCTTTTGTGGAAGGAAAAGAGTTCGATGAAAGGAGAGGTAGAGAAAAGGAAGAAGAGGACAAGAACGCGTGCATCCTGCATGCGCCTCGGAGATTGTGACGTCAGGGCTCGCGAGCAGCCGCTGCGCACTAGCAATTCATCAAAAATACAACCAACTGTTCAAAAATACGAGAAATTAACTATGTTCATCATAACAGTGGTATCTTCAGAGTCAAATTTTAATCTTTCGCAAGTTTTTTTCGAATATCTGTTCAGTATCCCTTTATTAGGAGTTCCGTTTCCTGGGAGGCAAACAGGAGAGCAATATTCAGGTACAAAATCTAATAATAAGACGCCATTGTTTGGATTAAGTAGCAACTCCATTTAGGCCATTTCCATTGAATTCAAATCGACTGTGCTGCATTTAGAGCAATACACAGGCAACAATATCATACTTCATTATACCTGGTAAAGTACCATGCTCTTCACTCAACAAGTGAAGAGATACTGGGTATTCCTACCCCCCAAACGCATCAAAACAAAAGAAAAAAGGTTTCAGAAGAGTTAGATCATCTTAAAAATAATCTAATGTCGATCTAATATCTAAACCATGTTTACACACTTCTCTTTTCCAGATGCTTCATTGGCTTTGCCATCCTCATCTCTTCCTCGGTCCTTGTCCTTGCGTCTTTCTCTGTCACGTCCCTTGTCTTTGTCTCGATCTTTCTTTTTCTCTCGACTACGTGACCGGGATCTGCATTTTGTAGTGAAGAAAGGTCATATACAGAAGTCACTATTTGCCTGATATTACCATGCAGGTAAACAGTTTGCAAAATCAAAGCACTGTACAGTGTGTGGGGGTGCTGACACCCCCCCCCCTGTAAAGTTGTCTGCGCCGCGTGAAGCACGTGTCTCACCCCAAGGCTTGACTTCGGTGGTGACCACCACCGCGTGATAGATGGCGTTGTGTTCGCTTTGAGTACCACTGTTGGTAGAGTGGTAGCGCCGGCGGTGGCCCCTGGCGGAAGGCGGGCCTTGGTGGCGGGCGAGCGTTGAGCGAGTCTCTCCTGCGCGTGGCGGCTGCCGCGAACGGTTGTCTGTCGCGTGGGCCCCTCGGTGCTCGGCACCGCGGGCTTCGCGCCGGGGTCCCATGTGGAAGGTCAGGCGTTGGCGACGCCGCCTTGGGTATGTGCTAGTGTGTTGGGTGTGTTAGTGTGTGTTTATTATGTTATTGTGTGTTTAGTGTGTCACTGCCTTATGTTGTTTGTATGGTAGCATGTAATTTAAAATTGATGTATCATTCGGCGGACGATATCGTCGTCTAAATTAGTTAATAAATGTATGTATCTTGTGTACTTCGTACCGACCGCGTCAACTGTGTCCGCTCACTCCAAGAGCGTGGCGTGGCGAGGCGCGCGTTCGCCTCGCCGAGACCCCACAAGTGACACAGGTGCGCTGTCACAGCCGCCAGGCGTAACTGTCTTTCCATGTGAAGTTACTCCTCTTATCTTGAGCACCATGGTGTAAAAGCATCACAATCAACAAACATTCCCACTAACTATTTTTCAGTCACCTCTGCAAGCCACTCAGGCTAGTGTTTATAAAAAATACAAGCCACAACAATTGAAGACTTATCCAAACACTGCTTAAGTCAAATAATGACATATATGTAACCGTGGAATGAATGCTAATTTTCCCTTTGATTGCATATAAGATGAAAAATCGATTATGTGGTTATGAGACAGTTTTGGCACAGCAGAGACGTACCAGCACATGTGTATACAAAAATATCAATAACTTTCAATAATAATAATTTCAGGATTTGTTAAAACCATGATATGATTATGAAGCATATTGTAATGGTGGGCTCAGGATGATTTCAACCACCTGAGGCTATTTAACAGGAACTGAGATTGCACAGTATGTGAGCCTAGATTATTACACCTCCAGTGGAATGAGACCAGCGCAGCCAGTACTGAACTGGCCAGCGTATCTTTAGTTTACAGTCAAGAACCACAACCTCTACACCACTGCAGAAGCTGAAACATGCTTCTAGTTGTGCTTAGTTGCACAACTGTTCTCTTTAAGAAAGATAATGCACTGCGGTACCTTTGTGACGACTATGCAGCTGCTGACATGTTTTTGCCAACAGATGAATGCAATATAGTTGGCTATTCTGCGCACTTCAACCAAGCATCGTTTCACAAGCCATAGCCAGTACTGCGGCTTCTCGCACGTGTGTGTAACGGTATTTCGAAATGTGTCAACATCATGCATTAATCGTGCTAAAACTTTCGGCTTACTACCTTAAAAATTAAAATCCTAAAAAGAAATACTTAAGAGCACAGCATACCTTTTCTCTCGGCTCCGTGACCTTTTCCTTTTTTCCCTGCTTTTAGACCTGGAGAAACAACCGCAAGAAGTATTTGAATATGCAAAACTCTATGTACAGCCCAGTAAACTATTAAAGAGAACACTCAATTGTAAAGAGAACACTCAATTGTGTGCCCCTTGAATTGTTTGTTTGTGTGTAAACTGCAAGTGGTTGTGGAAACAGTGTCTGCGCACTGCCACGGATGTGTCGTCGAAAGTAATCCGCCTGCCAACTACAAGTCATTGGCTGCAATCATGGGACACCATGCTCTTGCGAGATAGCAAAATCTAAACATGCCCTACACGAAAACGTTCCCGCTAACAGTGAAGCCCACCACACGCACGCACGCAACTGGAACATCTATGTGACGTGGACCCAGTGGCGTAACTAGGGGGGGGCAAGGGGGTACAAGTGCCCCGGGCGCCACTAGGGAGGGGGCGCCAAGCCGAGTCCTCGGGTTGGCGCCCCCTGGAAAGGTTGTCAATGTTTTTTTCCGTAAAACCGCCTGGAAGGGGGGAGGGGCGAGGTTGTAATGTACGACTGGAAGTGGGGATGGTGGTGAAGGAAAGGGTTGCCGCAATGGCTTTTGCATCGGGAAAAGGATCCTCTATTTTCATTTTGCTGCGCTACCTCCGTGCCTTCCCATGACCCTCGGCTAAGCTTTGTTTTGTGCTCCGCAGCACTGGGTTAGATGAGTTTCAGCGAACCCCACCAGCCTCCCAAACCACTTACTGAAAGCTTCCCTGAAACCAACCACGTACGTAAACAAAATAAAATAAAAAAGTTCGAATGCACCTTTTTTGAGTAAGAACAGAAAACTCCAACGAAATAGCCGATCGTCCAACGACTAATCGTCCACGCAGCGGCGGAAGGAAGGGCGAATATAATCCGTGACCTCGGCACCAAAGGCTAAACAAAGGCGTTTATTCGCAGAGTTCTCTGGAGGAAAGACGGAGAAAGCGTGACACGACGGCGACGTTTGTTGATTCCCTGCATCGCGGGCGCCAGCAAAGCAATAGAAGGGCGGGGGTCAACGTTTCCCACATGCCATCCACCGCCATGGGCAGGTTCATCCTTTGGCCCAAAGAACACGCACCTGCGAAAAAAGCGCAGAGCGTAGTGTACCCGACAGCATGTGCCGACTGCCCCGCTTCGTACGTTGGAGAAACCAAGAACTTCCCTGAAAGAATGCGGCCGCACAAGGATGACCTCCATCAATGGAACAGCGAACGGAGCGAAACGGCAGAACACTCCGACCAGTTTAACCCCCATACCAGACCCGAGGGCGCGGTGTCTAGCTGGTTGCTTTGTTTTGTACTCACCCTGCATTCCTTGGGATGCACAAATAGCGCGAAAGCTTAGGTACGAGAAACTTGGGCCTGGGAAGCGCCCGTGCCGTCAAGCTTTTTGCAGTGTGGACTGGAAGAGAACAATGACGGGTAAGGGACTTCCGGAAGTTTGAATAAAAAAAGAAAAATACTATACAAAAACGCGGGCGTAGCTCATCGAAATCAGAACTGGTGGCCCTTGGCCTCCGAAATGGCCCGCCGCGCGCCAGTAGGCAATCGCGGAAGCCTACATTAGCGCTTTTAATGGGGGGGGGGGGGGGGATAATGAGGGGCGCGGAAATATATTTGCCCTGGGCGCCGTCCTATCTAGTTACGCCACTGCGTGGACCCGAAATGATTTCAGAGAAATCGTAAAGCTTCTTGCACTCAAAAGTGAGAGAAATGCCTGTAAACTATCAACGTCAAACACTGATCGCAAGAACGTTGGAAGTCGCTTCGGTTAGAACGCTTGGAAAACGTAACACGCTTGATGCCGGCTCACCTGTGTCGTTTCTCGCGCCCACGCTCGACCTCTCGGCCACGGTCGCTGTTCCTGGGTTCGATTGTGGATTTCAGTCCTCTCTGCAACCGCAACTCGTCGTCGGATGTCATGCTCGGTTTTCCTGCAGTCGGAAAGCGGCATAAACATTTTTACAGCACCCCGTGGTCGACGTAGCTCGTCTCGGCAGAGCGGACACATCTCGAGTCTCGTTAGCCCCCCCCCCTCCCCAAAACAAACGTTGTACACTAGTTTTCGGTGGATTCAGCCAACATAAATCTCTTTCTGCGATGTGCAAAAAATACTTTAGGGGGTCACAGCTTCCGATACTAGCAGTAGCATTTACTGCACTTTCGTGTACTAGGTGCGTCAGTATTGATCAACGTAAGCTTAAATACTCTAAGACTGCTTAGATATACATACGATTAACTTACAGTATGTATCTAAGAGCCTGTGGCACATCAGATCTTGCCAACGTTGATCACTCGTTCACGTTCTCCGGCGCGTCTGATGCGTCTGATGTAAACATTAAAAAAAAACAACCAAGTATGGCGCACCGGCGATGATGATAACAAAATAACCACTAGCTATATACTTCAAACAGTCTATTATTTGTTGCTAATATTATTAAACAACACATAACTTGTATGGTTAATAATTACTTTTTTTAGGCTTCATGTACAGAACAGCTCACAAGTAAGCCCGTCGCTCAAAGAAGCCAGTGCCAGCTAAGCCAAAGCCACCATTAAGACAACAACGTTGCCATGGCGACGGCTGTCGCTTAGCGACAGCTTGGTTTCGTTTCTCGCGGGTCTTGAACTGCGTGTGGACGCCATGACTGAATCTGAAGGACTATGGCAAGATCGAGATATCAGGTTCGATATCTCAAACCAGTGAGTGAACCTCTGTTTTGAAAGTTATGTGTAGTGCAGACACGCAAAAGAAACTCGAAAAACAGAAGTCTGATTGTACCTGCTGATTTTTCCAGAGACCTCCAATACGGTGCTGGAGAAGAACAGATTGACAGGCTCCCAAATGTGGAAGACACCAAGGGAAACAGCGGAGATAAAGGTGAAGCTATGTCATGTGCCATTGCTGAATTAACCTAATTACTGAGCCCTCTTTGTTATCCTGCAGGAACATTGTATGTCACAAACTTGCGGATTATCTGGCAGTCTCTCGCTAGGCCAAGAGTAAACCTGTGTAAGATGTTTGAATGCAAAATGAAAATGAAATTAGTGCATGGCGAGCCTGCGTAGACGTGCTTACTATATTTCCTTCTTTCTCCAGCTGTTGGATTCAATTGTGTGACGGGAATATCAACGAGAACTGTTAATTCCGTGAGTGGTAGTGAAATTCAACAATTTATTCCACAGACATGCCGTTCAGGCATGCATTCAATGAGTAGCTTCAACATTTCGCTCCATTTTTTTTCTCCAGAAATTATGTGGAATCGCCGAAGCACTCTACATTATGACCAAGTCCAACAGCACCCGTTACGAATTCATATTTACCAACATGGTAATTAATTAAACTTCAAAATATGCCAATCTATTATGCACCATATGACACTCACACAGAGTGATTATTTTACCCACTGTTTCTTTACCAGAGCCAGACCATGGAACAGCCACGCCTCATTGCATCTGTCCTCAACACTTTCAAGTAAGAAGCCAGATATTAAACGTCAGTCACATTGACCGGAGTCATATATAACAATGGAACATATATGTCTGCATAGTAGGTTACTATCTTCACTGTATTGCATGCACTAGGTCACTGAACATTTTAAAGCAGGGTTTTTTTTCTTTTTTAGCATGTCATGCATTGTCTGTTTCGTGATGTGTTCTAACCATAATGATCCTCAGCACAGCTGCTCTTTCCTATATCTTGACAAATGAATACGAGATATGCACTATGCATAGGATATACCTACTACATCTTACTGTTATAACCTGCTATCTGTTTCACAATGACTTTCTGCAATTCGTGTTATCGAGATAAGCATATGGCCAAGCTGTGCAGTAAGGATTACTAAAACCTCATCACATTAAAATAATGCACATAGTAAAGTAAACTATGCACAAAGCCAAATGATTCCAACATACAATTAGGCCAGAAAAACCGTAGCAGACATTAATTCTCGTTTTTTAACTGTAGTGTAGTAATTATGATATAAACTGGAATGAATGAAAGTGGATGAGAAAGCACGTACCCTTTTAAAATGATGGGATTTGAACCCACAGCCTTCGAATGACATGCACAGGGCATACAGTGCCACTAAGCTGTACCGTGACCTGCACCTGCGTGCCGCACTGCTGCACAATCGCCAACTGCGACTGCTACCTATGGAGCAGCTGTGCAGCCAGGTGAACGGAGTGTGGAACCTGTCCAGCGACCAGGGTAACCTGGGAACAATGCACATCACTAACGTGCGCATCGTCTGGCACGCCAACATGAACGAGTCTTTCAACATCAGCTTGCCCTACCTGCAAGTGGTAATTGTCTTCCACTGTGAGCAAGCATGCACAGTGAAATATAATGAAAATCAATGCCTCATTCGAAATGACAGCAGGCATTCAACGATTCTTGTTTCATGTGTTATTTCTTGTAACAGTGGAAGTCCAGTACGAATATATAGAAATATCTGCGCTCAGTAAAATTTGTTGCTAAGCAATTTGTTAACTAGAAAATACATGAAAGCACGACAGGGTAACAAGCACATGACAAAAAAAGAGAATGAAGCAAAAGATCAAGCCCTAAACTTCAACTGTTTATCTTTACTGTGGAGTACAGAGGACACGAAAAATGTCTTTACGTGCAGAATTAGCAACACTTCCGCTTATCTTTCTGGAAATTAGAAAGTGTTTGAGAGCTGTTCGACACATCGCTAAGATTTTTTTGCATGACTGCTGCAGGCATGCAGGTTTGTGGTAGTATACAGTTAGCTCCATCGCACTGCGCAAAAGCATGCTTGCTGCTCCAAATTGACGGGGATACGTAAAGTGCAACATCACGACTAATGGGTCCCATTTTAGCAGCACCTCGAGTTTCGAGGGTTCCTGGGGCTGGCCCAACTTGTCGATGAACCCAGTGTCGTATACAATGTCCCAACAAAAATGGGAGCGACCACAATGCAAAACAGACACTTAACCGGCAATAATATCAAAAGATTGCCTTTAATTTGCTTTCGCCGGCTATTCGATTCATGGTATTGGTTGCACTTAAGCATCGCTGAACGTCTGCACTGATCTTCAGCCACTTGTAATGCTTGGTTTTCAGCTCTTGGAAATTCATTCTCACACACATACGTTCGGTTTGATAGTACAGTAACAAGGTGCCACCCTGCACAGCACTGTGGAAGAGGCTGGTGAATAGCACACTGCTGTGGAATTAGATGCAGATACAAGACATCAGGAATGCTTTTTTTCGGACACCAAAAGACTTACCCTATTTGAGTAACTTTGTGCTATGGCAAGGACACCAGCAGCATTTATTTTCATTGCATGATATACGCGGCCACATTTACTTACGCCGTTTCATGCTTTATTTTCACTGGCTAGACAATTTATATCAACAGGACATCTTATGTTGCCCCCCTTCTGGTTTCAGGTGATGTTCATGGCTTCATTACAAAGAAATACTTGAGCCATTGCGATTACAAAGTTAGCAAGCTGACTCTTACCGTAAATAGAGCAGACATCTTTACTTTCTTTAAGACAGCTTCCTAAAAATACCTCTGCCAGTTCCACGGTTAGAGGCTAAAGAAAAACATGGTCAAATATTCTGCCTAGTATTTTGAGAACTTTCATAGAATGAATAATAATGCCTTATTTTACATTTGTCCAAGCAGGATGGAACATTTATGCATTTAGAACCATTGTGGCCAATGTGTGCTAGAGTTACTCAAACTAGCATTTCGCATATTTTTTTAGGCTGCCATAAAAACGCGGGAATCGAAGTTTGGCACAGCACTGGTGATTGAGACAACAGACAGGGTGAGTGCACTTAGATCTAGGTGAAGTAATCGATGACATTGGAGAGGGGCATGTGCATTAAGAAAGGTCCTTCAGGAGGGCTGAATTGCCCCAGAAAGAACCAGCTATAGGGGAAGCATTATTAGGATAAGGGGAAAGAGGACAAAGGGGAAGAAGGTGACTGCATTCTCAGCACTGCCCCTGAGTATTAATACTAGAGGAGCAATAGCTGCTTCATATTGTTTATCTTTTAAAATACATAATTAATATACAGACTACAAAAATTTACCGTGCAATTCCAGATTTTCTAGAAAGCTTTTTTTGGATGCAAATAGCACAAGTGAGCTCACAACATTTTTTATTGTTTTCAGACATGTGATAGATGCAAAGAGCTATCTCTAGACGTCGGTGTTAAACTAAAAGAGATGCAAAGAATAAACAAATGTTGAAGTTAATGGCCTTAGTTATTTAAGTGTACTTCGACTCTGAGCACATACAGTTATTAACTCACCCCCTTCTCCTCTAATTGTAAATGTGCATCTGGCAATTGCTCCAAGATCACATAGATAAGGCCTCTCACTTAAACTGCTGCGAATGTCGGCTCAATGCAATGTTGTATTCATTGCAGAGTGGTGGGTACGTTCTTGGTTTCAAAGTGGACCCCATGGAGCGACTGCACCACATCTACAAAGAATTGTCTAGCCTCCTGAAGGTGCACAAGACCAAGCCAATCATGGGAGTGGACGTCTTCATGCAGAAGCAGGTCTGTGCATGCATTCATATTAAATTGCATGACAGCCACATGTCCAATGTGATGTAACGATGCTCTTTAGTCACTTGTTACCGACAGTTTCTTAAAACTGCATTAGCCCTCTTGCTTTAAACGTTCAACCATCGATGTTTCATAAGCCATCCTACAATTTGAAGGCTTTTAAAAAGCGAAGATGAAACATTCAAACAATTAAAATGATTAAGCCTGTATTTCCAAATTCCATAGGAGCAACTCAGTCGGCATTTTTGATAACTATTCAAACAGATAAGCCACCTTGTACAAATCGTATCCAATCATACCCATTAATGGGCGTCTTTAGCGTTCTCACTGTCATTTGTTTTGATTCATTCTTAGTGTGTTTCTCTCAATTTCACTGTGGTAAAAACCGACCCAATATTTTGTGAATCTATCAGTCACTTTTTCAATTTACCTAGTAGCAACATCACTGCTGCCAAAAAAAAAAAAGCAGTAAATGCTACGACCCATATACAAGGCAGCAGGTCTCGTAACAGTAAGGAGGCAGTGCTCATTTACGTTGTAACCTTTGCTACAGCTTTTATCTAGATTTACTTGCAATTTATCACTTATTTATGTTTCATTTTTAAAAGTGTACCCGAACTACCCTTGCATTTTTGTCAAATACTAGTGACTTATCGTTACGATAATAAATCCTTGTTTCTCTTATGTATTAGATTAGTGCCAAATAACAAATGAGGTCATGTTACGTCAATGCACAAACAAACTTTGCAGAAATTATCTCACTGTAGTTTGTTTCTGCTGAAAACCTAGACAGCAGACGAGGAAGCCACGACTCAAGACACGGGACCCGAAATACAAGATGAGCCCGAAGTGAACAGTGCAGACGGAACTCACTATGACGCCTTTGCTGTAAGTCTCCTTACCATTATTGCAGGTTACTTCTTTGCACACTGTTGTCCAACTGCACACTGTTCGGTTTCATTGCTTTTCCTTTTGCAATAAGATTCATTGAGTCAAGGCTGCATCGCAGATGATGAAAGACACCAAAGCAGAAGGGCCTGCATCATTTTTTTACCACAAGAACTTTTTCAATAGCACATACCACCCTGATTCAAGTCATGTGGTCACCACAGCTGTAATTTGAGTGTGTGACCCTGAGGCCAGGTATCTTGGCAAGTAAGTCATGATGGAAGATGAATGTAATTATTCGACAGAAGTCTGTCTGGTTGAGTATTTAGACTCCAACCAAAAGTTTCTAAGAAACCCGACGTTTCGGAACCGACTTGGTTCCTTCCTCAGGGGTGACTGCGGAGGCTACATAGCAGCCACGTCTTCAAAGCACTCGCGGGGTGGCTAATGACCCCCCTTTTTCTCTCTCTCGTTTTGCCGTGGAGCGCAGTCCGTGTGAATACACTGGGGGAAAGGTTCCGAGAGATGGTTGATATTATCGGCTGTCCTCTGTATGTCCCACGACTTGAGTAACAACCTTCTCCTCCAGTTTGGCTCGCTTCCAAGGATGGACCATCGCTTCAAAATTTATTTTGTGATCCAACGTCTCAGCATGTTCGGCGACTGCGCTGCGCTCTTTGTAGAACTTCCGCACATCGTTGGCGTGTTTCTTCAGTCGTTCCGGTAGGTTTTTCCTCTCGCCGATATACGACGAGGGGCACTCGGTGCACGGAATTTTGTAAACGACACCGGGGCTCCTGTCCATTGTTGGCCGGTCTTTCGGGTGGGGGAGGAGGCGGCCCAGCGTACACGAAGGCACGTGCGCGATGCGAACCCCTTCCTTTCTAAAGATCCGCGCCAACATCTCGCTGGTTCACTGAACGTATGGAACCGGTACGTGTTTTGGGGGGCTGCCAATTAAGGTTGATTGGGGTTTTCGTACCCTCTGTTGCTCTGCGCGGCGGGTGGCGGCTCGAATGAAGTTTTTGGGGTATCTGTTTTTTCTGAGGTGAGCAATTACGCGGGCCTCCTCTTTCTTTCACTCGGTCTCATCAGAGCATAAGTTCCTAGCTCTCCCGAGTAGCGTGGTCACAACCGAGGCCTTGTGGCAGGCGGGGTGGGAAGAATCGAATTGAAGGTAGCAGCCAGTGTGCGTTGGCTTCCTATAAACGGAGAACTCCAGGCCGTTGCGCTTTCTTGCCACCTGGACGTCGAGATAGGGCAGGCAGTGGTCGCTTTCACACTCGGTCGTTAATTGTTTGGCTGGATGCACGGAATTTAGGGGTTGTCTGAAGTTTTCAGCTTCAGCCATCTTAATGACTCAAAAGCAATCGTCCATATAACGCAGAAAAAAGCTTGGGTCGCAGCGAGAAGGAGCTGAGTGTTTTCTCTTCTATGTACTCCATGGTCAGGTTTGCCATCACGATGGCAAATCAGCTTATGCTATATATTGCGTGTGCATATTTTTTCTGTTTTTAATCACCATTTGAGCTGACACATGTGTAGGGGTGGCCGGGACACCCTCATGCTGATTGATCAGCCTTTTTTCCCCCTAGTCTCCCCCAATATTTGTCTTGTTGCAAATGAATGAATGAATTCGTCCTCTAAGAATGCATGTAACGTAACATTGCAGGCCTACCTGGCAGACGGTGGTCATGATCGTGACCGCGAGGTGGTGCTGAGCCCCGAGCTAGGTCTTGCTGTGGAAAAACTGCCCGAAGGTTTCACACTCGCTAGCCTCTGGGAAGTACTGCCTCCCTCGTCCTGAGCTTACCAGTTACTCAAGGCCGACGAGAATGGTAGAAGACAATGGCATCTGCACAGCTCCTCGATTTTTTTCAAATAAACATTTCACTTCTGTGTGCCTCTGTGTGGCAAGTGCAGTCATGTTTGGCTTCTCACGTGCCCGGTAGGTTATAGTGCTCACCTAATTCCAGCTTGTTTAATGGCACTTTGAAGCATTTAGTATTTACGACAGCCAAACAGTATACTAGGATGAGTAGGCTGCTACTGAAAAATATGTTCTCAAATAAATTATAACCCTCTTATGCTGGAGGCTGGCAAAGGTGTCTGAGAGTAATACTGCTATGGGATGGGCAGAATGGGTGGACAACTGCTGTTTCTGTTTCTTAAATGATGTGAAAGCACACACAAGTCATTGTTGCTTAAGTGTTATTTGATGGCCGTCAACAACTGCCCAGCTGGTGTTTGTGGGTCGTCACATAAGCTGTCACATCATCACAGACATCACACCTGTTAGAAAAATATAGCTACATGCAGTTCCAAGATATCAGAAACATCTGAGGAGCGAGAGCCCGCCCCGTAAATCTTCCATCTTGAAGAGTCAGCTGGAGGAGATCAAAAGAATTTCCCCGACCAGCCGCTCGCTTCTGGAAACAGAGCACCGTACTAAGATATTGCCCACAGTTCAACTCTACGATAGACTCTCAATAAATTTCGCAGTTACCACAGGAAAAAGAGGCAGTAGCCTTGAAAGCGAGAGCAAGCAATCAAATGTGAAGAATGATAGGCTCCCCACTGTTTGAGATGGAATAGTACTACAACAGAGAATCCGCCTTTTTCACAATGCGACAGCGTATGTGCCCTTCCATTAGTGCCCGCCCCCTACCAAAACCCTACAAAATGGCGGAGGGTAGCACAGGAAAATAAAACAGGCAGATTAGACCAGGGAAAGCATGGGTGCCATAGTCTTTAAGTGTAGTGTAGTAAATAATGACATAAATTAGAACAAATTAAAGTGAACAAAGAATCAGCTTTTTGGTGGGTGGGATCTGAGCCCAGAACTCTTGAATTACACATCCAACGGTCTACTGATGGAGCTTCAAGAATGTCCACTTTGTTGACTGTTTCTGAATGTGTAGTCCCTGGTATTGTTAGCCAGCATCGGAGGTGTAAGCAGGCAGAGCATCGGACGCACACTCTGAAGGTTGTAGATTCAGATCCCGATGACGAAAGTGATTTTTCGTCCATTTGAATTCATTTCAATCTTCATCATTATCTACTACACTTACAGCTAAAGGTTTACTAGCCCTGTGCTTACCCTGACTTAATTACCAGCTGGATTCGTTTGGTCGTCTCTAACGAAAAAAAAAAACGAGGCACCCCAAAAAAACTATTTCGTTCATGAAACGAAACGAGACATTAGGCTTCCATGTTAATAGCAATGCTCATTCTTAATGTAGAATGTTTTGTTTCTGCATTCATGATCTGTAGAGACCGGTGAATGATAAATTTAAAACTCGTACCACATAGTGACTTTATCGAATAGTTTTGAATCGAACAGCTTGAATTGAATATATCACACAGCTTAAAGAAGAATGAGAATTTTCATCACGGCTGAACTAACTTGCACAATATCTTTAATAATTGGAACTAGGTGTATGCGAATGTAACTTTTTTCATTTTGAAGTGGGAGCGAATGAGAAATGTGGCAGGATTTTAATAGTAATAGGGCCTAACTTATGAGCCTTAAAATATGTTACATTTCTAAATTTGCTACACTGAGCACATATAGGGCGGTATAACAAACTTTAAAAAAAAAATGCCAACCCTCCGCGGAAGGCACAGCACACTCACAGCGGAAGCTAGAAAAGTGGCCTTTCAGAGCCTTTCAAAATGCTCATTGGGTAACTACTGCAAGCACACTTGCTTGATATTCCCTAGAGCATTAATAATAAAAATTTTGGGGAAGCAGGCCGGCATTTGCTATGCTATTTTTTGCCATTCTTCTGAGAAGCGTGTTATCCGCTAAACACTTGCAAGGAATATTGTGCCAATTGTTCATGCAGTGGCTGACAACGATGGGGAATTATGGCTGAAGTGGGTATTCGCCACGGTTATTAGGAGAACAAGAACAAGCTTTTGTAATGGGTTAGAGCATTGGACGGCCCACTCGTTACGTTATTCGCATTGTGTGATGACTGGTTGCTCTTTCGCCGTTTTAAAGCGCTTTATAAGTCGCATTAACGCGATTGCTTTCCCGACGTCAATCCTGCCTAGGACAAGTTTGCCAACAAGTTCCAAGCACTGATGTGGCTCAGTGGTAGAATACTGGGCTGGCACCTAGGGGACCTCGATTCGAGCCCCGCTGTTCCATTGGTGCCAGGTTTTTTTTCTAATTTCGGGCAATGTGGTTGCGGAGACCTTCATTTAGAATAATTCAGAATTCTGAATAACTTAAATTTGTGCTGAAGCGCAATCGAATACTAACATATTCGTTCATATATTCGAGGCACTCGAACATTCACCAATTTTTTATAGAGCGTTTAAATGTCCTATATAAGGGCAACAAATTTTCCACATCTTCTCCAATGAGACTATCCTATTTTATAACATGATTAGCACACCATTAAGCCTTCTATATGACGATGATATCTTTCTAATCTGACACAATTGACTGAAACCAGAATGTCATGTGTATGGGAATGTTCACCAGAAATTATTAAAATGCCCCGCCGCGGTAGTCTAGTGGCTAAGGTACTCGGCTGCTGGCCCGCAGGTCGCGGGTTCGAATTTTGGCTGCGGCGGCTGCATTTCCGATGAAGGCGGAAATGTTGTAGGCCCGTGTGCTCAGATTTGGATGCACGTTAAAGAACCACAGGTGGTCGAAACTTCCGGAGCCCTCCACTACGGCATCACTCGTAAGCATATGGTGGTTTTGGGACGTTAAACCCCACATATCAATCAATCAGAAGTTATTAAAATTTAAACAAGCTTTATTGTTTGTTCAATCAGCACAATATTACACAGTTGACAACCGCACGACCAAAAGGCACACATTCTATCACATTTGCATAGGTCCCGATGCTTTGTGAAGATGTGCGTTTGCACACGCACATTATGTGAAAATGCAGACATATCAATGAACTCAGCTTCATGCCATTATTTTTCGTTGTGCACTGCTTCTCACAAATGTATAGAGGACCAGCATTGATGACTAATAGGAGTCTGTTTATTCATCCATGTACCTTTATCACAGTTTAACTTGCATAGCCTGAATATTACGGCTGTGTTCCAATTCTTAGACAGCACGTGGACTGCCTACGCAGATAGCTTAGAAAACAGCACAGAGCCCATGCTGTCCAAGAAATGGAACACGTCTGAACGGCTTCTACGCGACAAGGCGCCACCTTGTGTTGAGAAGACAAAGCTAAAAACAAAGAAACTGTTGTATTTTCTGGCTTATTTCGTGTTGACATCTAAAAAAATTAAACATTACTCACATTGAGCGTCTAGAGAAGCATCTGCTTGTGTGCATACAACCATTTCGGCGAGATCCGATCTATCCGAGTGATTCGCTGAGCCGCCATCTTATTTGCACAGCAAAGCAGCTTGCATCATATTTGTCTATGATGCGGTCTTCACGGAGCTGTCTAGTTTGCCGGCTACACGAGAATTGGAATTGGACTTTAGATGGCCGCCGTCCATTTATCTGTCTATTTAGTTGTCTGCAGTGAGTATTGGAACACACCCATTGTATTAGATTGTACTAATTGATGTGGCATACCTTCTTCGCATGGTGCATAAAATAAAAGCCTTCTCACATGCCCTGTATACTGTCCTTTCTCGGCAATTTAAGTCAGCCTGCACTACTAAATTAAGCAGGTGCATGCAACATTTTGTTTAACGAATGCACACTGTAACATACTCCAGAATTAAAATATATATCTTGCTCGAAAACAGTGAAATGTGATCCATGACACACTCTGGAGAACAAAGTGAGCCAATAGTGCTAGAACATACTTAAATAAAACCGCCACGAGCATTCGACAGTGCTTTCACACCAAACATGCATTTACCCGCAGGATCCCCGTGAGCATTAAATATACACTGCAAATAGTAACTAAAATCTGAGACTTGCAAATAAAGCTTTAATGACAACTTTCTCAGTGATACTAAGACCTCCACGTAACTATGGCAATGGCTTTAGCAATATCGAATTCCGCGCGATATCTTTTCAATAAGTAGGAGTAAGAAAAATAGCTAGACCTGTGAAAACTGCAACACGGTCGGCAGCAACATTTGACCCCTTCCTTCTCATTCTTGTTTTTCACCTTGTAATGTCCAAGACTCGGGTGCTCACTAATACAATTGCTGTGCCTTACAAATAAAAAGGGGGCTTGTAATGGTGTAAACTGCATGTGCAATGCATACTCCAGGCACGTGTTTGATCATTGTCAAAACAGTAACGTAATTGACGTTCGAAATCAATAAAGCCTGAGAGAAACAAAAGCCAAAAAGAAGGACACTGGTTTGAAATAACAAAAACACATGTAACTTGATAGGCAAATAACAACCAAAGTGCTAACGCAAATCAGTGAAAGTGCCCTCCGTTAAAAAACAAACATCAATCATACACATAGACGACGCTGGCGGTCATGAGTGCCGAATGTGTGGCTACTGTGACCATGTCAATCAAATCATTTGGTAAACCTGTCAGCATTGTACAAACGGGCGTACAGCATGATGTGCAGAATATCCTCGTCCTTGCCATTTTCCTTGAGAGTCAGGGTGCTTGCATTGGTTGAGGTTGTCTCAAACTGCCACTTGTCCTTGGGTGTCAGGGCTAGCTCATCCGAAGCCACCACGGGGAAGACGGCATTTGTCGCAAACTGAGCCGTCAATTGCAGCTTGGTGAACTTTGTGGTCGAGCGAGTCGTGAAGTTCTTGCAGACCGTGTAATTATCGGATTTGCAGACAGCGAGGATGCATTGCTGCATGGGTTTATCAATGTGCAAGTGTTATCATAAGAACCACAAGGCGGCCAAGGCGGCCATGCTCACATGAGTTTCAATACAGTTGTCTGTACAGAATGTCTATAGCAAACTGCTGTAAGCTCTTCTGCATGGAATACACATTTACTATTTAAGGGGACACCAGAGAAAACAATTTTTCTCATATGTGTAAATTACTGCAAAAGAGTGGCTACTTTGGCTGGTTGGTATTGCATTTTGAAAGAAATTTACTTTTCTTAGTGCGCAGAGAACGCTTGAGAAAGAAGATAGAGCAGTGAGATAGGACAGAGCGCACACTTACAACCAATTTTATTGCACAGATTGCGGGAATGTATATACAGTCAAAAGGGCGAGATGATCACACACAGAAGAAAAGACAAATGATAGTGCACGCACCAGACCACCTTATTTCATTCTTACACTCTGACAACTTACACTCTGACAACACTGCTCTATCTTCTTTCTAAAACATTCCCTGCATACTAAGAAAAGTTACTTTCTTTCAAAAAGGGTAAATTACTGTTTTGCAACTCACCACACTTGCTACGAGATGTTTGGTAAGTGAGAAAACAATGTGAGAAAGCAAAAAGAAAATGAGGGAGGTGACGGCACCTTGGCAATACTGCATCAAATTCTGTAACATCAGAGATGTTGATAGCCTACTAGGTCCTACATACTTCTCAAACTGTAAAAATGAAGCACATTATCCTCTGAGGGGGTCGTAGATTTAACATAACAAGTTTGAGAAAATATCCCTGAGCCAATGTTGCCAAAATATAAAAAATACACTTTGAAGTTTGTGACTCCAAGCCAGGAGAGTTCGAAGAGAAATCTAAAAATTAACTTTGACCTAGGTTTTCTCCTCTGTTAATAAATCTTCATGGTGAAATTAGCTATGTTAGAGTTCTCAGAGTAAAATTTGTCACTATAAAACAGATTTATTGATGCAATATTTATATAAAGGTTCACTTTAGTGACCCTTTAAATAAATACTAGTTGACTCTGACACCATTTTCATCTCCCAGCACTCTGCTCAGAGATGCTAATGAGCAGACTTGAGATTTGGAAAAATTTTTTACTTCAAGCGAGTTATACTTAAGATACATTAAAGGTCATAGAATAACCTTCTCGGACAATTTTGCAAGCGAAATAACACTTATTGCCAGCCCAGTGAAGACCGCTGTAGAGAATAGCACTTTCAAAGTACACAAGACGTGGTTAATAATAAATGCAGATTTATTGCCTCATAACTATCAGCTATAATCCTAAAAAAAAACATGCTACAATAATGTTGCTTAGCTGTTACGTGAGGCACGCTTTTTCAGGTGTAAAACTTCATCTACAAAATGCCAAGTTCCTGTAGCTTTGAATTTCCCTCATCCAGGACGACATGAAATTTCATTCCTTTTACGTTTTCCAAGGCTCAAAACCAACGAAATATGTAGATGAAACTACATGGGAGAAGCCAAAAAGACACAAGGGACCCAGGACAAAGAGATTGGTTTTGATACTAGTTCCATAGGCAGGGAGGCAATATGCACATTGAGCAGAGAAAAGGAAAAGATGGCAGTGAAGTTCTCCAATGGGAGCTGATACACATTACACCCCAGAACTTCAGCCTTTAAAATTAAGGTTGCATTAGTGTTAAGCCAAAGATCACATATGGAGCTACGAAAATCATTACATTGGGTTTCGCAGAAAAGAAACAAAATAAGAGTGGAATTTATTAGTAAGCTTTCAGTCAATATAACAGGAATGACCTGCGTTACATGTGAACACAAGTGACTGAGCGGTTTATTAGCAATATGTTCGTGCTATCACGAATCTACAACACCCTGCCATGGCTCTAACTAAAGCTCGCAACTTCACATTCGCCAGCATAACACTGCAGCTACTGAGCGAGTGCAACAGGCTGCTCAACAGGGCAATGCCATTGTCTCACCTGAATGCCAAGCTGCATGTAAGTGCCGATATTACGCAGGCCATTTCTGGCAAGCAGCACAAAGTTGTCATTCAGTTCTCGAGTCTCGTACGAGAGTGAGCAACAAAAGTCTCCGTGGCAAACGCGGCTGTCGCCCTTGGGTCGCCCAAGCAGCTGCGCGGCATGGTCGCTCACGTCCCCTTGCATCAGGAAACGCTTCTTAGGATGAAGCTCGTCACCAGGGTACCTGCACCAAGATGCCCTTCTCTGTTACAATGTCGTTTATGAACATTAAGCAATCCTTTGTTTAGGTTGCTAATAAAAAGAAGGTGTTGCTAAGTGAATGCTTAAAAAAATGCCACCTAGTTCTGAAACACCGTAACAAAAGCCTCGTAAACAAAAATATTGTATATTGGCGATTATAAGTCTATGTCTTTTTCATAAAATGGCCTTCTAAAGTTCGAGGGTCGGAGTTGACCTATACGCCGAATCCTAAGTCGACTTGGAATCATAATGTCAACTTTTCTGAGGGGCCCAATGAACGGTCGTCGTGCTCGAGTTCACTGCTATTCGACACGGCGATAACATCAGCCACAGAGGCAATGGAGTCGCAGGAACTGCTCTCTCCCAACGCGTGCACGCCACTTCCAGAGCCGGACATAATTACAATCTGTCGCAACGATCGTGAAACTACGGTATAGCTATGATGGCTAGAGGAGAAGTGTCAGCAACAGCGAGTCAGAGATACGGCATTTTTTAATGACTCGTCATTAGTGGCATCACAGTTTCAATGGTAGCACCACCACAACTGCGTGTCTGTCGGGCGAGATTGGAAACAACACCGGCACTCGCCGCATATCGGCATGGATGTGCACTTGGCTCGCAAAATGACGCGACATGCATTTATCGCTCGCTAACAATGTGACTCGCAAAAAACTTCACAAGGATCTCTCGATCGCAAAAAACGTGATGTTTATCGTTTGCGAAAGACGTGACATGCGTTTCTCACATTAGTGGAGAGCGAGAAATGCATGTCAGCGTTTGCTGATTAGGCAATTCAAAAATTCAGATTTCTCGCGAAGCACCATGGGCGTTTTATGGAAAAGCTGGCAGCGCCGTGTAGGACTTCGCGGGGAACTAAACCACATGACCAGTCACATGCAGCCCACGCATGCACAAACGCCTTCACGTCTTTTGGTGCTTACACCTGTTCACCATTTCTACCATTTATGCATTTCGTCTTGCTTGGGAACAGAGGTGTGCGTGATTTGCTAAGCTGCTCAACAAACGCCAACATGCCACCGCTACACGAGCAACAGTACAGTGCTGCTTTCAAGTGGCAAGCGATCCTCTATGCAGAGTCAGAAAGTAAAGTTTAAGCAGAGCGGAAGTTGAACGTGTTGCAAAAGTGCATGAGGGAATGGAGAAAACAAAGAACGAAGATTTTCGCGTGCGCTGCAACATGCCGATTCTTTCGCAGACCGAAGTCTGGATGATACCCTGCTGTTGAGGAGGTGGTTCGAGATTGGGTTCACGACCAGAGAAGCAAAAGCACATACTGTCGCAAAGGATATGTGCATTCCGCTAAACGAGTTCAAATCGAGCTCCGAGTGAAGTGGCTAATCTTTGGCCAAGCGAAGCTAATCTTTGGCGAAGCGAAGTAGAGAAAGTTTTTCAATATACAGTACAATGCTGTGCATATTAGTGTGATATTACAGTGCTGTTGTGGTTTCGGCCTTCCCAAGTACAACAAGTGCATGTAAACAAACATGAGTAAGGCACCTAGGATTCAGTGATGTGGTCCTAGACAGGTCGGCCAGCAGTAGCTTGCTATCCCCATCTGGGCTGTAAGTGTAGTTGAGCGGACCACGGCGTCCAGCGTATATGCCACTTCCTAGGGAGCCCCTGCATAAAAAAATTCAAAGCGACACTTCGTTAAAGAACAAAGAAGAAAACTTGGTTTAATTCATACATATCTATTTTCCTGGGGGAATTAGTGTAAGTGAAGCTTTATTCAATGACATTTTTTTTCAGTAACTCTCTCAAGATATACATGGTAAAATTTTCCCATTAGAGGATTTAAAGAACAAATCTCATTATGGAACAGTCAATGTCACAGCGGTGCGCAACGAGGATTCCAGACAGAGTGCAAAGCGAGAACTGTATTTAGCAGTTCAAAACTCTGTTCATGAGGGCAGTGAAGATTGCGTGAGCATAGCAGTTGTAGCTGAGCGAGCCATTATTCACACCAGGAAGATGCATCAATGTCCGACTACGAATTTACTCACACTTAAGTCTGTTTGAAGTAAGAGTTATATACTTCGAGCTGCAATAAATGATGTGCGCAACTTTTCTATTTCCACAATGCATTTATTTGGCACTATGTCGCTGCGCAGCGAAATGCTACTTCACCTGCTATTTGTTTTGGGTAAGTGCAGGGAACGATAGTATCTGCAATAAATAACCACTGTGGTTATAATGCCATTTCGGGTAGAACAAACTATTAACAGAACTCTTTCAATTTCATTATAATGAGCTTAACTGATAAAAATTTCAATTTATTTACATCAGAGAATTGATTAAAATAATTTGTCATTCTCAAATATTGTTACATCAAGAATGTACAAATCAGCATGAGGAACATGCCTGAACAAAGAGAAATCGCCTGTAAATGAAAGCAGTACATCCCCATATCTGTCTATGGCGATGACAAGAACCTGACACTGCAAAAGTGAAACAAAGTGCTTATAAGGAGTTATTTCCAGCTGAAGTATGCACAGCTTGTAGAGATCTTGGATCAGGTAACACCTGGTGAGCCCGTGCTCAGTTTTGACTGTGTATCATAACAGCAGGGAGGTCCTAAACAAGCACATTTGTTCTATATTTGGATGAGATGAGATGCTGTATCGTGGTACTGCTCATGACACAGCAGTTCCTGATGGTAGGAAAACCGCCGCACACGAAAAGAATACAATTCAGTGGTGTGTTTCTTTAAAGCATAGACAACACGCCTTGAGCCAATCACACCTGCAACACCAAAGCTGATGATAACAATGGTGTCAATTAGTAAAGTTCAGCATTAGTGCTGTTCACACATTAGACATCTTCACATGATGCACTAGTGTTAATTTCGTACAGGTGTGTTCAAGACCCAAAAGAAGGCACACACCCGATTATTTTTTTTCTGTTACTCCCAACTTGCTGATCAGTGTTGCCTGTCTCACAAACTGCTACAGCTGATCAAAAATAACATGCATACATTCTTCCACTTCAGTAAATGCTCACATTTCAGGACGCTGAATTCCTGATGCCAGCAGAGGAATTCCGTTGTGTATGGACCAGGCTTGCTGTACTCCAACCGAGTACCAGCCAGGAAGCTCGTCGAACCACCAGCTGCTCATGACGCCCAGGGTGACATTGTGCTTCTCAACAAGCAGGGATGACTCGGCAAAGAGGACGTCGAAACAAATGAAAAGGCCCACACGGGCATCGAAATCTGTGTTGAAGACAGCAAACTCGTACGGGTCAGCAGGGTTCATGAAGGGTTCGATAAACAAGTGGTTCTTGTGGTACCTGGAGGCAGAAAGGATACGAGGAGTTATGAAGAAAGCAGCAGCATGTTCAAGGTTACCGTTTTGGTTCGCATAAATAGGCAGCCCTTTGGATGCCAATTGACTGCCGTGATGACACTTTTTTAGGCAAAAAGAAAAAAAAAAGAAGTAAAAAATGTAACTTCAGTGGACAGAGCTGTAAAAATACAACCACGACTAGCTCCAGCATGCTACTACTAGGTAATCAGTGTCCTGCTTATTAAATCTACTGGCATAATAAAAGTTTTGTTAATGGTCTATAGTTAACAGTTTTAAGCAACTGCATGCTTCTCGCATTTGCGAGTTGGTTCACCTAGTTCTCTACACAACGAACTACAGTGGACTTTGATTAAACAGAATTTGAAGGGGGCCAGAAAAACATGCTTTGCTTTATAGGAGTGCCATTTACTGAGAGAATAAAGAAGGTACAGCGTTCAACTATGAAAGCAGTCACATTAATGATAGATCAATTAGACAGCAATTCAATTTAAGAGATTTCTGTTTACCGAGAGTCTAATGCATCTTTGACCTTCTTAAGTACTGAACCTGTTCCACCTATTCTCTGCATTGTGTGCTCTTTGCGAGGCCAGTGTTTTCCCACCGATTTTCGCTGAAATGTTTTAATAAGCTCGACTCTCATCTCGCCCTCCCCTCAATACTCTAACATTTTCTTAAATTTCATCGCCCAGTATGGAACTCCGACCAAGGAGGTGCAAAAAATAACGACACTGACATACACAAATGCTAACGATTGAGTGTAGTTTGGTTCACAGCACTGCAATTACCAATGAGGCACCAAATGTCAGGCATGGGCAAATATTCACTAGGTATCCTTGTGGGACAAGATGAGCTTGCTCAATCATTCGGCACTTCGCTAAGGAATTTTGTCTAGCAGGCATATTGCACAAAAGATGCAGGTGTCCTTCTGTGCTCATCCTACTATGTTGTTACATCCTTAGTTACCATGGGCGCATATAATACATTATAAACTTAAGCTGCTTCTTCAACCAGTGATCCTCTCTTTTTCACATATCTGAATATATTTTATAATATGCTTTCTTTTCTTTCTTTTTTTTTTCAACGACAACACGATCTCTCAATTCGTTCCGAAAAAAAAAAAAGAAAATTGGGGACTGTGAAAGATAGAACAACAAGCTCAGAAATAAAAATGTACGTGTTATCACGTGAACAGCCACCATGCTTATACAATACTAAAATAAAAATCTATCAGTGCTCTGTTCAAACAACTGTTCCCCAAAGCCCACAGTGTTGGATGAGCGCATCTCTTCCAAGAAAGAGCATGCCAGAACACATCACATTACATGGCGTGCACGCCATGTAATGGTCATTTCGCACTCTATGCAAAAATTCTTTTGGGGTCACAGGCCCAGTGACACCCTCTGGCTATGCCACCAGTAGAAAAAGATAAAGAAGATTGACATAGGTGAAACCTCTTGTGAATGATTGTAGTTGATAATGTCAATAAAACAACTGTACCAAGAGCAACAACACTGACATTCCAATTCATCTCAATAAAGGAAAAAAAAAGCGAGACTTCAACATTCCCTTGTTTAGCTTTCTGACATTGCTATCACCAGACCTTTTTAAACCTTCCACTTCAGCTCAGCAAGCAATGCAATGGATCTACACAGAATGTCCGCATGCGTTCGAAGAACATTGCGCAGCTCAGGCTTGCACTCAGCTTGGGCCCCAGAGTTGACGTGTACCCGGCCAGGACTTTCAGGTTGGCCTGAGCCTGAACAATGTTATAATCTATGCCATATCACGCTCAATCAGTCACACAGAACACACAGGAAAAGTGGATTGCATGACGTAACAGCTGCACATAACCCTACAAAGGACGCTCAGCAGCGATTCACAGTAATTTTACCTCATTGATTGCAATGTCAATGTGCTCACACCCTCCCTCCCTTTCTTCGTTTTAAAGCCAGCAATTAAAAATGGTAATATGGCAGTGCTTAGCAAATTAGCCAATGTGTAGCTTCAGACAGGTCTTAACTTCACGTTATCAAGGAAGAAAAGCCTGCGGGAGCATGTCTCCAAGAGCAGGCAGCAATCCCCACTAGAGATGCGTGGCCAGACTAACCTGGCGACGAGTGTTCCGTTGCGGTCGAAGGCCACGTTGGTGTTGAAATATTTGACCTTGTCGCGGGGACAGCTGTGGTCACTCTCGTTGCAGGGCTTTCTATCGATGAGGTTGGCCACCAGGTATATACTGTTATTTTGTGCCATGCAGCTCAAGTTGGAAAGAATGGACATGTTCTGAGACCCGCATATCGTCGTGTTAATGCCTGGAACGTCCTCGGCAAACTTGGCCACTTCTTCCCGATCTTTCAATCGATAGAGGATGCCATCTTCTGGAAACACGATTATGTGTGCACCCTGCATGGAATCGGTAGAAAAATTTAAAATTAAAAACTTTTTACAACAATTTTCGGTCGCATCTTCCCTACTGCAAAAAACTAGTGCGACTAACGGAAAGAGTCATGCAACTGTAAAGGCACACTGCACACTCATGACAGATATTAGATTTAGTCGGACTGGGACAGCTTTCATTTGAATATATTTATTTTGTGTGTTTGACAAACATCAATATGCTCTAAACTGTACAAGAGAAACAATATAGACAAGCATCAGAGTCGTCTAAGGATTTTACCATAAGGCTTGAGTTTATGAATTAGTCATGCTTCTGGCATATTGGATGTATCTGTATCATGAGACCATTATGGAGAATTGCAATATTGTAAATTTTTCACATGCGCATGTAGTAACAAGAAACAAAGATAGCACTGCTATTCATGTGTTTAATGAGAAGATTGCACGTTAAAGAACCCCAGATGGTCGAAATTTCCGGAGCCCTCCACTACGACGTCTCTCATAATCATATGGTGGTTTTGGGACGTTAAACTTCACAAATCAATCAATCAATTAATGAGAAGATTAACATCATCAAAGTCCCTGTCTCAAGACATCAGAAAATTTTGCTCCCTATTACCGATGTCAACATGTCTGACAAAAACAGAAATCTTAATTAAATTAAGTCATAACTGTTTGCCAATTTCAATACTTGCTCACAATGAACATTTTTCATAATTCTAAAGCTAGCTTTTCTGCTATGCAGTTTGCCCAAGTAATAGCAGCTAGCCATCTACGGAAAATAATGTATTCAAGCGCAGTTTGTTTGCACTATGATGCGATAAATGTAGACTTTGCTCTCTTTACATAGACACCCATGATAAACTAGCCCCAACATGGGCAACCAGGAACTCGTCTCCACTTGAAGCATGACAGTTGCCTCCATCGGTAGGGTGAATATGCAAGTGCGGGGACGCGCACTTGTGAATTATAAAAATGGTCTATTGAGTCTTCGAAAGAGTCAAGGTAGATGAAGTTTTGTATCACCATTGCCAGAATCCACACACTTTGCAATTGGAGATGCCAACTTGTGAATACACAGGTTTGTCATAAAGAACGCAATTCTGCTGCTAAAGAGCCTCCAATACTTCTAGCATGTTACAGTCTCCCACATTCCAGAAAATAGGGGAAATTGAGAGAAATACACAATTTACATACTTTTTTTCTTTTGCATAGGTATTTTGAGGACACTAACTTGCGACAAACATTTCATTGTGCACAAAAAAAAGAAGAGAATGTAATTTTGATCAAAAGTGCCAGTAATTGTAGAGAAATAGCATTTACTGCAATGCTGCTGATGTGAATGTGTAACAGCAAAAAGAGCACAACCCTCTTCTAATGGTACTTCATATGCATAATTAACTATGACTGTTTCATACACCAAGTATATATTTATATCTATATGAAGAAACCTTCCTTGATCTAACTTTTTCCATCATAGTCATTTGTCCAATTGAATATTTATAAATGTATCACGCTTGTGGCGGTCAAAAATATTCTGCGCAACATTGACAGATCACAGCAGAAAGTTAGACACATGAATCAGTTTTCCTCTGCTAGGTGTAATAAAGGTTTCATAAATTCATCAATCACTGAAGTGGTAAGCAAGCAACCTAGTTTTACACTGCCCGTTGCACATTGTCCCTCACTGACTGCTTTTGATTTGTATGCGAGTTCATGGATTTATATAAGAAATAAAAAAAAAAGCTTGCAGAGGCATGTATGTTTTTTTTTTATCATTTAACTGCATAAACTCTAGCTTCCATCCAAATGTACAGCTTTAGTAAGAGAAGGCATAAAGAATGGAGCTGATAACACAACAAAGAAAAGATAAAAGTTGGGCGCATGGGCACTTATTGTGATGCTGCAGCTGAAGCTGCCTCTTACAAATGATATCTTTTCTCTGATATGCAAGGAGAGAGAGCAGTAGTCATGTCCTTCACTTCTGTTGCATTCACATCATCAGCGATTCTGTACAAAAAATAACACAAAAGTTCATTGTCCGATCTTTAGACTACAGCGATGTCTCAATTAGTTCAATTGCGATTGTTTAATTTATTTTACAGTTTGAAGCACAGCTGTGGGACAAAATGAGTGGGGCGTGAATGTTCTAGGACATCCTTTATTTGGCTTTTTGTCATCCGTTAGAGCTTTCTGAGACTTTTTAACATCACCGTGAGATGATAATGGGCGTACAAAGTGCTGCTGCAGTTAGCTTAAGATTACTGAAGATCACATTCTTATTTTCCTATTTATGCATAGAAGTTCAATCTTGCCGCTTCAGGAACCCACAACAACAAATACGTCGAACTATTTCAGAAAATCGCAGCCTCGCTTAGAAATAAAAAGTCCCATCGTCATCATCGCAATCAGCGCCACCGTTCGTTCATTTTTCTAACTACAGGAATATTTTGCAGGTGGGCTGATTGCAGCCGACCACGGAGGAAGGAAAAAGGTAAGGAGAGGCCCTGACGTCACCCGTTGTGAAGCCGCAATGAAGCCGGAAGTCGGCCATATTGACTAGGCAAATTCTCCTCTCTTGTTTACTTATGAATGCGAAGCAAAAGGCGCGACTCCCTCTCCGGCTCGGAAAGCACGTGGGCTGCGCAGCGCGTGTGTCGCGAACGATCCGAAACTAATGGAACTGGGCTCATCACTCTGAGCCAGCGGGACACCTTCAGCGAAATCGCTTCGTCCGAGTAATAACAGGGAGTGACAACAGCTCGCCGACAACGAAGCAACTACGAGAGAACGCGCACTAGATGCACTGTCAACGGCGAGTGCTTTCACGTCATTAATTCAGCAACTGTACAGACAACACGATCGGTCGTGCGCCTTCTACGGTTGCATTCCGCCACGCGGCCGACACAGCGTCCTGCCACTGTGTCCGTGTTCCGCGTGAAACTCACCGGCGTCACCATTCTGCGACCGTGGTGACTTTGAGCAAGGTGCTAGTGACAGTTGAACGTGGTTGCTGTTGAGATTACATGCAATGCTGGTGGAGAGTGTACCAAGCGGAACAGAAAAGGTGTTTGAATACGCACATGCAAGTTGTTACTGTACGCACACAACACGAAACTACGTATGTGCACATGGTCTTCACGGCGTCTTGCTGGGCTCAACAGCGTCGTCCGTTGTCACAAGCAGAAGCACTGCTTAACCGTCACTGACCTGCAAGGCGTTCGTCGTCATTCAGCTTCGTCATGGTGCCCAACGCAATTTCGCTGAACACTAACTGCTTCATCCGCGTCATCCGCCGCATGACACATGGATATGCACTTGTTCTACGCACTGTTGAAACCCCGTGATGGACAAAGGGATTTGTAAACGTTGCTAAGAGTAATGTAACAACCAGGAGAACACTGCGTAACTAATAACGCGGCGCAGAGCACAGATATTGTCCGCCACGGCTCAGCACGAGACCTGGACAGGCACACATTCCGCCGCCAGCCGCGGCCGCTCACTGCTAGACCAGCTTCACTGCGCAACACGTAACCATAACAACGCCGCCATTGTGCCTAGTGAATATGGCCGCCATGATGTCATTTCCGCCACATTTTTTACGCCCTGCGCCGGCTGGGCATGCCCTCTCCTTACCTTTTTCCTTCCTCCGTGCAGCCGACGATGGCCACTCCTACACCCAAATCGCGGCAATCGAAAACCTCAGATCGATCACAGGAAAGCGACGGAAGTTCTGCCGTAAGTCACCGACACGATAAAACTGCGTCAGAAGGCTCGAAATCATCGAAGGAACCAGCCGTCGAAACCGCGATTCGGCGACACTCAAAAACGGTATCGGAAAACTCGAAATCATTGCAGTCCGCAGTTGTCGATATCGCGTCGTCTTCAAAGCAAACGCAACTAACTACCGCCACCGAAAGTAGGCAAGTGGTGTCCAAATCGTCCGCAGGCGGCGTTTCGGAAAAATCCGCGCCCGAACATCCCGTAGAAAAACCAGAACCGGCACCGCGCGAGGGAAAAGAGAGCTCGAAATCGTCGCATGGCACAGCTGTCGATATCGAGTCGCCTTCAAAACGATCGCCGATCGACACAGCCGCCGCCGAAAGTAAGCTCTCGGGGTCCGAATCGCCCGCAGACCGCATTTCAGAGAAATCTGCGCGCCAACAGCCCGAAGAAAAACCAGAACCGGCACCGCGCGAGAAGCATCGTCAAGATCGGACTCCGCCCAAGTTGTCGAATGCGGCTGAACGTGACAAGAAAGAGAGCCAAGCAGCATCCCAAACGGCGACACCGTCTGGGCGATCCGGCGGCGAAAAGGAAAAGCCAACCGCTGCCCCGCGCAGCCAATCGCGGCGGGACTCTCCGGAGAAACGACCGAGCTCGGCGTTAATCGAAGGAGCTGCTGACACGGACCTACAGCCTGCATGGGCGCAGTCGGAAGATGAAGTGGTTCCCGCGTGGCACAGTGCCTCCGCCGAAAAGTCAACGCCGCGAGAGTTGATGTCGCGAGAACGGCGCTTCGATACGGACAAGGGCCCGTTCTCCACGACACCCAGCGAACTCTCGCTGGGACCCGAAGACGAGGGCTTCGTAGAGGAGGACGAGAAGGCAGCGTCCTCAAAGCCGCGCGCGTCCGCATCGTCCACGACCGCAGGGCGGCCAGACGCGCTGAAGTCGTCTGCTGGTGAACCTCCGACACAACTTCCAGCTGAGCCTACGACCGAATCTCCAGTTGGGCCACCGACCGAACCTCCAATTGAGCCTACAACCGAGCCTTCAGGCAAAGAAGAATGCGAGGAGGCACAGGGCAAGGAGCCGCAAGACGAACAGCCGGTGAGAATACCATGGTGGAAGCGGTCATTGGCGACATCAAAGCATCGTTCAGCAGATGCTCAAATGAAAAAAGAGACAGTGGCTCCACTGCTGCGGCCCCTCAGCGCAAAGTATAAAGACAGCTTTGCTTACAAAACAGTGCGCGACAGGCTGCCGGTCATCTTGACGAAAGTCATTGACACCGTTTTCAGGGACCGGATGGAGATAGAGAGAGTGTTGGGCCCTGAGGCACGCGAGGAGACCAAGCAGATTGTGGGACGCCTCGCCAGGCTGCGCAACGAAATGGTTACCAACAAACCCATGACACCCGTAGAAGACGACTTTGAGGATGCAGAAATCTGGAACAACGTGCTGAATGAGTACACGTCGAAAAATGGTCGTGAACCCCACTGGTATGAAGCCCCCTGGCTCTACATTGAGACCTATTTCTATCGGCGCATCTTCGAAGCATTCCGGCTCACAGCCAAGCTGAGAGACTACGACCCCTTCAGTAAGCTCAAGCAGGACGCTCTTTACGGCTCATTCAATGCAGTGCGTGCCCTGTGCGACATTTTGCGTTGGAATACTCCTCGAGATGCCACTTTAGAGACCCTCCAGCAAACCACGTACAGGTGAGTATCTTCTTACCCAAGCTGCTGATCAGTGAAGATTATGCTGCGAGTAATATCTAAAATAAGCAGGGTTTAAGACCATCTTTTTAATGTTCACAGCTGCTTGCCGTGTCAAAGTGCATACAAAAAAGGAAGGTTATGACAAGATTGTCACATTCTAATCCAAATTCCATACACATGAAAATCTATGCAAAAGCAATAAGACAGAGACACCATCCTGTGAACTGTCACTTACAAAACAAGCCCCATTTGTGCAACGGCTTTGGCAACAAATTTCTCATGTTCATAGCATGAAATCGGCTACTTGGTACTAACAGTGGCGTCATTCCATTCGTATGTGACGCACAGCAATATGTTTTGTTGTACAAAGCGACATACTTCTGGAAAACTTGTATTAATTTTTTTTCTACTGACATGGGTAAATGTCTGGTTATTTGTTTTTTGTGTGCAGTGTTGGCAATACATCCACTCGCATACATCCTGCCCAGACCTTTTGCTATTGGCCAGTCATGCATATGACTGCCGGGCAACATGCAACAGCTTCCAGATTTGTAAGACCAAGCGATCTGTTGCAAGATAGCCACTTTTGTCCATTCATATAGATTTTTGCGCATGTTAGATGCGGTCTTTTCTTCCACGAAAATTTGGTGCTAACAGCAAACTCATCGAGGAAGCTTTGCAGGTGTCTTGCAAACTTTTTAAAAACACTTTTGCCATGTTTTATAATGGAATTTAGTACCACTTATAGCGCAAATATTATCTATGTAGTTGTTAAGTGTGTTATCTCAGCTGATGCTTTCTCATTGTCTCATTGCATACTGCAGGCTCGTCGAGCTGTCACTTTGGGGTAATCGGTGTGACCTTTCACTGTCTTCTGGTACAGACACTTCAACACAAGCAGGCTCGCTGCAGCTGACTGAAAGACTTCGACCGTACATCATTTGTAGTCACGCCGACAGGTTAATGCACTACTTACGCAGGCTCCGAGAACGTAACTTTGATGGTGAGGTTGTTCACTTGCATTGCGTGCTGGACAATTCAGGCTACGAGCTGGCTACTGACTTGGTTCTCCTGGACTTCCTTCATGAGACCCAATACGTGAACAGAGTGACAATCCATGTTAAGGCAATCCCTTGGTTTGTGTCCGATGTGACCCGGCGGGACCTGTTCTGGACACTGCGCGAGATGGAAGACAGTGACCACACCGCAACACAGGCGCTGAGCCAACGGTGCCATCATCGAATCATGCAAGGAGTGTGGTACGTAATGGACGACATTTTTTGGACACAGTCATTCGACTATGCCGAGATGGCAACGAGACGGCCCAACCTTTACAACCTGTTGCAGTCAGCCGATTTACTACTCTTCAAAGGAGATCTCAACTACAGAAAACTTGTTGGTGACCTTAATTGGAACCCCACTGTTCCCTTCAAGCAAGCACTGCGAGGCTTTGAGCCAACGTTCGTGTGTGCCTTGCGCACGCTAAAAGCAGACACTGTGGTGGGCTTAGACCCAGTGATTCTCGATGAAGTGGCACAGAGGTCGTCCAATTGGATGGTGACTGGCGAGTACGCTGCGATTCAGTGCGCCGGAGAAGAGCATGTGAAAGGGCCTAGCTTGGCTTCCACACCGGAGAGTGTCAGTAGCCCTAAAATATCTGGCACTTCTACACCAGTGCATGAATCGACAAATTCTGATTCGTTGCTGCACACTACTGCGTCATTCCACAAAAAGAAAAGCTCCGACATGCATCAAGAAGCAAGAAAACCCTCAGGCACTGCCGCTGAACAAGTGAATGAAAGTGCGCTAAATGAGTCAGCAGCTAGTGCCACAGAGCCTAGCGCAACAGCAGTCGGCAAGACCACGATTGGCACTACAGCTGCTGCTTCGAGCAGTACGATTCATGAAGTGCCACAACAGAGTAGCCGCAGTTCTGGGCCCGATGACACGAAGAAGCACAGTGGCAACAGTTCACGCTCTGCAGCCAAGGATGCACCACTGCATAAGTCAGAATGAGTCATGTGTATTACGGACACTGATTGATCGAATTTTTACTCGTACTGGCAGGTGTTTGATAACTGCCCCATTACGACGTTTGATGTAAATAATGTTGCCTAAGAGACATGTATGATGAAGCATTGCAATTGATTTATGTGACGTACTACGTATGATCAATCATTAAGACTAGTGCAATAAATTTACGTTATGTATTGACTGTTTTCACAATAATCCACGACCAAAATAGTGAGAGAGCACTCTTAGTGACGAAGTACAAATGTAGAAAGAACTCCACTAACAAGACTCTTGCACACGTGGCTCTCCTACTTTTTATGGTACAAAGCGACATCACCATAAGATCAAATAGCTGAATGTATTGTTAAGAGCATTGATGTGAATTCACTACATAGTTGACAGCATAGTAATCGCCACTATAGTGCTACATTTTTGTGCACACTGTTGCAAAAAATTGGCCCTAGCAGGTGATAATAATCTAAAAGCTGCTTTCACTGAGTGAAGAATAATGGTGATTGATATGTGGGGTTTAACGTCCCAAAACCACCATATGATTATGAGAGACGCCGTAGTGGAGGGCTCCGGAAATTTCGACCACCTGGGGTTTGAAGAATAATGGTGCTTCATTTCTGTATCTCCACTTATTATGGCTGAAGTGAATCATTGGCACAGTTTAATATTGCGTTTGATACATACCTCACTGGATGCATTTTCAGTGGCCCACCAGTATGCCTGTAAATTTTCTGCAACTGCTCGTTCTGTAGAATTGGTTTTACTTTGTACGTGCTCATAAACGGCAGCCTTGAAGGCGTGTGCGGTGCTGGAGCACAGCACAGCTGTGAGCAGAAGCCACATGCCTTGCATCTCCCTGAAAAGAAGCAAAGTCTGCTAAATCACAGAATTCTGCTAATCGAGCCCATTCAAGATGCACAATAAATTCTGTGGAGTGTTGCATTTGTGGAGCAGTCAAGTGTAGAAAAGAATTTTTTGTTGAAGTTGCACAATGTGCAGTGTAATGATGCGACTGTAGTGCAATAACACACGGATAAGGAAAATAATACTAGACACCATGTGTCACTGTGCCCACAACTGCCCAGAAGAGGATTTCACTACAATATGCACAAGCCTCGATAGTTAACATGACAAATAAAATTTAAAATCATATCTAACTTCTGAACATCTGGCATGATGAGGAGTGCGTGCACACTTTGTACCTCAAGCATCACGCCTGTGACTCTTAAACCTTCAAGTACTGCAGCTACTTCGCACGCTCAATGTCAAGGGCACAAACAATTCTATTTGTCGTGAAATATCAGCGAGATGTCCCAGAATGGTACCTACGAGGAAGGCACTTGCTACTCAAAATTATGTGCACAGGTTTAAAGTCGCGATTTGAGACTAGTCGTTTGAGCAGATTTGATACCGCCGTGCAGATGCACAGACCTACGGCGTCCAAAATCGGTGCGCGATAGAACTCGGACAGGACGCAGATCTTTATTCCAGGAGCGAGATGCGAATCCGGCACACAAGTTTCGCGCAAGACATAAGGCCTCGGCACTTTTCAGCTCGCGGCAACACCCAGTTTCGCGTCCGATCGGCGTAGCTCACGCACGAATGTAAGTAACGATATGTGAACGCATTTTCCAAACCCTTGCGAACAAGTTCGAGAACAGTTTCGGGCGCATGATCAGCGAAAACTCGGTCACTTGCTCAGTAGTCACGCGCGCGTGCGCGCAGTCCGGTGCAAGAAAAAAGAAAGATAAAATGTTCTAATAACTCATGCTTCTGTGATACGTACGTCAGTTGACTTGTGGTTCTCCACTTGTGCCGGCTCAGAGCGAAGCGGCAGCTGGTGAAGTAAAAAAGGGGGCGGCGTTTGATGCGTTCGATGCAGCTGCTTCTTGTCGGGAAGCCTCTTCAGCGAACAATACAGCGTCCGTTTTATATCTCAAGCGCGTGAATGATGTAGCAAAACTTTATCTAGCACAGGAGATAGCTTCAATCGGTGGGATACTGCTGAAACGGCAGCAGTGAATCGCAATCACACAGGCCGACTAAAGGGCGGTGATCTTGTGGAGAAAGGTTGTCATCACCACCTGTACTGGGCAAATTTACTACACAAGCTACAGCCCCACTTTTATTTTTCTCATTAGAAATATTTCAAATTAAACGTTTTGCAAAAGTTTTTCTCTGCCGCTTTTTTCCGCGACTGAACGCCAACCACCATGGACTGGCTGCGACTACGCAAACTGACTACGGTTCTGGCTATTTCTTAGCCGCGCGCGCCAGAAACGAAACGGAAAAGCTAAACATGGATGTTGGTAGCGTGCAGTCGGTGCTAGCTCAAAATCCATGCCGAGAAAAGCAGGTGGAGACAATTCTAACTGCGATTGGTCACGTAAGTACAAAGGACACGTTTTCAAGTTTGTTTCTAACTCTGGTTTCACTTACAGCCGCTCGGCGGACCGTGCCAATGCATCTTTGTCTACGGCCACGCGTCCACTGGGAAGACACGTACGCTGCAGAGTATCATGAAAACGCTCAACGTAAGTGTGTTCGTTAAATATTATATTTCCAACATAATTCGTTAGCGTAAACGCACGGAAACGAATAAATAATTCGTTAGAATAGTGGCATCATCACAAATGAAGGGTATGCGTGCAAACACAAACGTAAGAGGAAACAAGGGGCACAAAAAGGGCATTTGCTTCACCCCTCTCCAACCCAAGTCACATTCGCACCTGCCCATCGAGTCCCTCCCCTCAAAACCCACAATCCCGCCGACGCTGAAGGTAAAAACACACACACACACTCCAAACGAAAGTAAAAAAAAAAGTGCCCAGGTATGGTCCTACCAGCGCCACCTGTGCAAAAGACTGTTTTGTCTTTTGTATTACGCAACACGTTTTTCTTGATTGGGAGGATGTTGCCTTGGATGCATAATTATAGAGCATGTAAAAAGTTTCAGTGGTTCCCTAAGGTTGGACTGCAATGATTTGTCATGGGTTGAATCTTTACACCGCTTGGGTTTCAATTGCACTTGAGTAAATTATATCGAACAGTGTAATATGTTAAAATGGTCACCTTTTGTTAAGATTGTATACAGTCAACACAGATCTTCACAGAACATACCATCATCCCTGCGGTGGCACAGGGCCTGTTAAGAAACTCACATAGATCGTGGTGCCAACATTTGACTTCAAGAAAAAAAAACTACGCTGTTGGTAGTAAGGCTCGCCTATTGCTGACATGGTAACAAGTATGTTTCATTTTATATAACTCCTCTAATAACGAATCAAATTTAAAAATATTCTTTGGTTAAAATGCTCTCAGGACGGCACCTGATAATCATTTTGCCGAAATTTGTGTAGGGGCCTGTTTTGGGGTCCTTCAAACCAGATCTGATGCGCTTTGGTATGAATTGATGATAGCACCCGGTAATGTTTGTGCCCCTCTTGCTATCTCAGCTGTGGCAACCCGTTGCTGTTGTGATTGAATCATAACTGCAGCTACCTATAAAATGATGGAATCATTGTTAGGGCAAGCAAGCCGCTATGCTAAGCAGAGGCTTCTTTTCATCTTCGAGAATAAGTTAAATCAATGAAGCGGGTATGGACGCAGGCATGACAGGTGACAAGCATTGATCTGGCATGCATCGCAGGCGGGCAAGCTTCCTCACGTGCACTAGTGTGCAGAGCAGTGATGTCATAGTGCACTGTGTGGCGTCATTGCTCATGCAGTTGCGGCATGCCTTTGTGAGTGGCTTGGAGGCCTATACTCCTCGGCTGCTATTCGGTGCTGTGCTGAGCCAGCTGATTGGCAGCACTGATGCCTGTGACAATTTGTGCGACTTCGTCAGGCACCTTCGAGAGGGACTTCAAGAAGCACTTCCTGCCTACGTCGTAAGCCCACGTTATCCTTCTTGTTATTATTATTATTATTATTACTATTATTATTATTATTATTATTATTATTATTATTATATTTTTTAGCTGAACATGCTTGTAGTATGCAGTTTCAGCCGTCAAATCATAGGCTTTCTGTCAAGAAGAGCTTGAATGAGGAGCAGCTTCAAATTATGAGTTGTTGCGCACTAATAATGTTGCAAACAAATCTGACCAGATCAATATTGTACCATATCCACATGTTATGGTAAAATATGAAATAGGTAACTTTCCGAAGAACCTGTAGTTATACTGTTTAAACTGTACACGATGTTAGGTAGGATGTTAGGGTAGGATGGAGACAGGCAGCCTTATTTTGCCTAGTTACAGAACTTGGTGGTTTCAGTTACATGAAATGATGCCTCAAGCCATAAGATGGCTAGTTGTGGTTCAGTGTATTTTCGACTGATAGCTGAAAAGCACGATTTATTCAAAAGCTTCTTGGATCGGCAGATCATTTATTTCATTGCTGAATTGTGTTGGCTTTATGCAGTGGTCTTTATATTATTCTGTGCATCTCTTGTGAATATGTAATGAGTGTAAGGTCCAAACATAATGTGCTAGTGTGAATGAGAAATTAAATACAGATGAATATCATTGATAGGATTTAGGAGTCAGTTTTGGTAGGTCACATAATGTTTCGAACAGATAACTAGTAGTCCGTTAGAGTAGCTTGACATAGTACAAAGTGAAGGAAAGTGCTATCAGGGATAACAGAGAGTTGGATAGAATGATCAAATACGAAAGCGATTTCCAGACCTCTTGTCATTTTATGTTTATAAAAGGCAGGGCAACAAGAAGGGTACTGATTAAGATAAGTGCTTAATTGCAACTAAGGCCATTTCTTCTTCTGTTGCCTTTATTGTTATGTGAGTGGTGCGTGATGAGATATCACATGATCTACTCATTCAGTCAGCTGTTCATTCCAATTTGAAAACCTGCGTTTCATAAATGCAGCATGGTTAACTTTCACCATCTGAAATATCTGGCCATTGTTCTGCAGGGTACAAAAGACTGTCTGGCAATGATAACAGCACAAAAAGGGATGCATAAAGACTGAATGTAAATTGGGAGTGGAAATTTATTGTTTTGTTGTCAAGCGAAGCTTGAATTTCCTCACAAGTCTTGTTGGCATTGTAGGTGTGACCTTGAAACAGAACCCAGTTCTCGCGAGCAAGGTGTGTTTGCATACTTTAATGTGGCATTTCCCCTCTGATTGGCGCTGCCTCGATTGTGGGCTTGTAAGCGATCAGTCGTTTCTGATACAGCGATTTGATCTTTTACTGAGGTTATTTAGGTCATCTGTCATTTCACCTTGCCACATTCCATTGTCCACATGATTGTCGTTTTTGCCTGTAGCAAGTGAAGTATTGTGCTGCTAAGCACGTTAATGGCAATCTGATTCTTGGCATGCAGGAAAGAAACAGCTGGGAGGGGGCATTGTGCAATATAATGTAAAGAAAAAGAAGTAGTGCGTCAGGCACGCAGACACCAATCTTCATTTGCCTCTCGTTCTCCTAATATGGCAACAACTCTAAAATCTTTTGTTTACCTGTTTGTACTGTGCCCTAAATATATTGTTGGAATCATACGAAGTATACATATTTATGTTAGCTCAAATTTTTTTGGCACCCATGCAGGTTGTGGACGAGGCTGAGCGACTACGCGGCCAAGGTCTGCTAGGTGCACTGGCACGCCTGCGAGAACTGTCCGGGCGGCCTTTGTGCTGCATACTACTCTCTCGCGTTCCCTGGGAAAAGTTCCGGGAGGCAGGAGACAGCTCACCTTACCGTGTCCACTTCCCACAGTACTCAGCTTCAGAGCTCAGCCAGCTTTTGGGTGGAGATACGTTGCTGCCAACGGTATTGGGAGGGACCACCCTAAGCCTGAGGGAACTGCAGCATGCTGCGGTGGGCATTGGCAACACTCCAGGAGGTGAATGTGGTGCTTCCTGGCGGAAAGAGGTGGCATCGCGCCTCCGTCAGCGTCTCCAGTCAGTCTACCTTCGTGAGAGCAGGTAGGCATCAGACCTTGGCATACATTCAGGTCCAGTCTTTAACAACACGCCAATGTGTAGCTTAACTGCTCTGACATTGCGTGTCTTTGTGGTGCCGAAACCCTAGCAAATGCCCCTGATTCTTCTCTTGCCATCGGCTTAGCCAGATATAAATTAACGAAAGCGTTTTCTAGGTTTGAAGGGGGAGTTCGGTGCATTTTCTACCATACTGAGATAATGCTGTTTTCAAATAGTATGGACAGTCCTGCAACAGCTAGGGTGGTTCATTTTGCTAAGGCACTTGTGAAAAAATTTATTAAGCAATGAACCATGAGTCAGAACAGAAATAGAAACAAAGAGATGCTCCGTTTTTCATGGTGGGTATCAAATGACGTCACAAAAATCTGTCTCTGATGATGTCACAAAATTTGCTACACCCCGCCACGGCTGTTCAGGGTGTAAACATAGCTCACATGCTTCTTCCGCCATGCAAAAAGCAAGTTGGCAATGTCATCCCACACGGAATCAAGCTGTGCCAGCTCGTCAGAACTTACCAATGACAAGTTCAGCAATGACTGCAGCTACGATCTCAACGCGGAAGCATCGCTTTTTGATTTCGACCCGCTGGTGCTTGAAGCATCTGACATGCCCCAAATCGTTCTCCTCGTTGCTGAATATTGTAAGACCCAACGTCAATGGCGACTAATGCTGCTCTGTATGCAGCTGCCAAAACTGAAGTTTTCTTGTGCTGTCGTCACCTCGTAGAAGAAAGCGCATGCTGAATTCGTCTGCTGGGAAAGGCGGGGTTTTTGAAAATGAGTAGGCTCTTACGTCAGAAACACAAGGTGGCCCGCGTTTGCAAGTGTGATTCCAGAATTAGCTAGCAATTTCGAAACTTGTTTTCTAAGGAACTAAATGAATTACAGTTGTATAATTTGGCACATATCACCATGGTACTGACGAGAACACATGTTCAAATTTTTATCGAAATCTGTGAACATCGAAAAAGTGCCGGAGGTCCCCCATAAATAATATATATGGTACTCATAGATTGAACTGTGAAAATTTAGGACTAAGTAATACACATACCTCTGTTTTGAGGATAATCAGTCTATATCATATGTACATAGCTTTGACTGAAAGACTCGCATCGAGCTAACATTACATTTAGCTGCCAAATCAATTGCGACAAGATGCGATTTTCTTGAGCACTGGCCTACAGAAGTCGCAGTAAAGAAAGTAATGTCGCGTGTCAATTCATGAGTGCTATATTGTTACGAGTAACTTATTTAATAAATTAAATGCGATGCACTGTGCTCGGCGAACAAGATGGCGACAGTTCATAAACAACCAGCCACCAACGTCGTCTTTCTCTTTCTTCCAGACAGTCTGTGCCGGCTGTTGCGTATCATAACCCCCCAGCGGTAGAAGCACCGTCTCGGTGCTTGAGCAACTCGGATGCGGTAGAAGGAGGGTGATAGGGCTTGAGTCGAGCTATGTGCACGATGTCACTCGAAGGTGACGATGATGACGTTGAATCGGCTGGAACGATCTCGTATGTAACGTCAGTCACCTGGCGAACGACGCGGTATGGTCCAGTGTAGCGTGACAGCAATTTTTCAGAAAGCCCTGCACGCCGAGTGGAGGACCAGAGGAGGACAAGGGAACCCGGTGAAAAGTGCACGTTTCGATGATGGGAATCGTAGAGCTGTCTTTGGTGCTCCTGTGAAGCCTGCAGGCGGCTGCGGGCGAGTTGGCGTGCGTGGACGGCTCGCGCGATGGCTTCGCCGGCATACTCCGTGACCAAGGGCAGCAAGGTGTCAAATGGTAGGGCGGGTTCTCGGCCGTATAGAAGATAGAATGGTGAATAGCCGGCAGTGTCGTGACGTGACGAATTATATGCGAACGTCACAAATGGCAAATGAACGTCCCAGTCCTGGTGGTCGGCCGCTACGTATTTAGAAAGCATGTCGGTTATGGTGCGGTTGAGGCGCTCTGTAAGACCGTTCATTTGTGGATGGTACGAAGTGGCAAACTTGTGCTTGGCAGAGCAAGAGCGCAGGATTTCATCCACGACAGCTGATAGGAAGGTGCGGCCCTGGTCAGTGAGAAGTTGGCGTGGAGCTCCGTGTACTAAAATAATATCATATACAAGAAAGTCCGCCACATCGGTTGCGCAACTCGTTGGAAGGGCTCGTGTGATAGCGTACCGTGTCGCATAGTCAGTGGCGACAGCGATCCATTTGTTGCCTGAGCTGGAGATCGGGAATGGGCCAAGCAGGTCGAGGCCAACTCGAAAAAAGGTTCAATGGGAATGTCGATTGGCTGAAGGAATCCAGCTGGTAGAGAAGATGGCTTTTTGCGGCGCTGGCAGGGTTCACAAGCGGCGACGTAGCGTCGAACAGAGCGGGCAAGACCAGGCCAAAAGAAACGACGACGTACACGGTCGTATGTGCGAGAGACGCCCAAGTGGCCCGCCAAAGGAGCGTCATGAAGTTGGTTGAGAACAGTCGCACGAAGATGTGCTGGTATGACGGGGAGCAAGTCATGGCCATATGGATCGAGGTTACGGCGATACAGGATGCCGTCTTTTACCAGGAACATTTGTAGAGATGCGTCGCGAGGCCTTGACTCAAGTTTGCCAATGATGGTTCGCAGGGAAGCATCCAGGCGTTGTTCGTGCCCAAGGTTGAGTAGCTGCGTCACAGACAGCAGGTCTGGAAAGGTGTCAGTATGGGCAGCCTCTTCCACGGGGTAGCGTGATAAGCAATCAGCATCTTGGTGTGACCGCCCTGTTTTGTACGTTACGGTGAACGTGTATTCTTGTAATCGTAGAGACCAACGAGCGAGGCGTCCTGTGGGATCCTTGAGTGAGGCCAGCCAGCAGAGCGCGTGATGGTCGGTGACTACCCGGAATGGACGCCCGTATAAGTATGGGCGAAACTTGGCGACTGCCCACACGAGAGCGAGACACTCACGTTCCGTGATTGAATAGTTGCGCTCGGCTGTAGATAGCAGGCGGCTTGCATATGCTATAACACGGTCATGTCCGCGTTGATGTTGCATTAGCATTGCCCCAATGCCATGCCCACTAGCGTCAGTGCGAACCTCGGTTGGAGCTGATGGATCGAAATGGGCTAAAATCAGAGGTGTTGTAAGGACCGTCGTGAGCTGCGAAAAAGATGAAGCTTGATCAACGCCCCAGAAAAACGGGGTGTCCTTCTTCAGGAGGTTTGTGAGTGGGCGTGCAATGATGGCGAAGTCCTTAACAAACCGTCGAAAGTAGGAGCACAAGCCCACAAAACTGCGAACGTCCTTTGTTGACTTCGGAACAGGAAAGTCCGTGACGGCGCGAATTTTCTCGGGATCCGGGCGGACTCCTGCAGCATCGACAATGTGGCCAAGTACGGTTATTTGACGAGCGAAGTGGCATTTCGACGAGTTCAGTTGAAGTCCAGCTCGACGAAAAACTTCAAGAATCGCCGATAAACGCTTGAGATGGGAGTCGAATGTGGGCGAGAAAACGATAACGTCGTCTAAATAACATAAGCAGGTTGACCATTTAAACCCTTGGAGCAACGAGTCCATCATTCTTTCGAATGTGGCCGGTGCATTACAGAGACCAAAGGGCATAACTTTGAAGTGATAAAGCCCGTCAGGAGTGACGAATGCGGTCTTCTCACGGTCCATCTCATCCACAGCGATCTGCCAATAGCCAGATTGAAGGTCGATAGTGGAAAAATACGTAGCACCGTAAAGGCAGTCTAAGGCATCGTCGATTCTAGGCAACGGATAAACATCTTTCTTCGTAATTTTGTTGAGATGCCTATAATCTACACAAAAGCGCCATGTTCCATCCTTCTTTCTGATCAGGACGACAGGAGAAGCCCAGGGGCTACAAGAGGGTTCGATTATGTCTTTTGCAAGCATCTTTTCGACTTCCTGTTGTATGACTGTGCGCTCGGACGCGGAAACACGGTATGGACGTCGGTGAATGGGACTCGCGTCACCGGTATTGATGCGATGAGTAACAACACTCGTTCGGCTTAAAGCTGTGCTGGCGAAGTCGAAAATGTCACTATAGGACTCCAGGACGTGACGAAGGGCTTTCGCTTGATCAGGAGCGAGGTCTGATGGTACCATGTGGTCAACGTCGACGCCCGATGAACGTGTTAGAGTTGGTTCATTGTCTGAGGTGCAGCAATCATCCACTCTGAAGGGTTCAACCGTATGGTCTTGCAGAGCAGTAATTTCGGCCAGGGAGATACCTTGTGGAAGAATTTGGGCAGTGAGGGCAAAATTGACAATAGGAAGGCATGTGCGGTTTTCAACGATTGTCAAAATGGTGTGCGGAACAGCGACGCCATGCGTAAGCATCACGGCATGAATTGGTGCCACCATGTAATCGCCGTCAGGTACAGGTGGTGTAGAGAAGAGGTCGATATGTGTGACACAATTAGGCGGAAGGCGTGCGAAATCAATGCAGCAAAGGCGACTTTGGGGTGGGTTGGTCAGATCGGAAAGTAAAGGCATTTCAAGGTCAAGACAGCCGGCTGAACAATCTATAAGGGCCGAGTGAGCGATTAGAAAATCCATGCCTAGAATTACTTCATGAGAACAATTTTCTATAACGGTGAAAAGAACAGCAGTGCTTCTATCGGCGATAGTCACACGGGCAGAGCACATGCCAATAATCGCGGCAGTTCCCCCGTCGGCGACTCGAACGGCTCGGTTCAAGGCGGGTGTGACAACTTTCTTTAGGCGGCGACGAAGAGCAGCACTCATTATGGACACATGCGCGCCGGTATCGATCAACGCGCGCACAGGTACATTGTCTAAAGTAACGTTCAACAGATTCCGGGTGGTCGGTAATGTTACACGAGGATTTCTTGCAGAGGTCGTCGTCAATGCAGCTTCACCTCCAGAAGCTGCACTGCCTAGTTTTCCGGTCGGGGGCGCTGCGAATATGTTGGAGAGGCAGGACGGCGTTGTGGGGGCGAACGAGATTGACGGCGAGCAGGGGATGGTGAGCGGGCGTAGCGAGGTCTCGTCAGAGGTGCGGCAGAATCGGAGGATGTGGTCGGCATAGGGGAACCAAAATCAAATGTTGAGGACGACTGGTGGTCAGAAGGGGCTTGGGTAGGAGGCCCATAGCGTGCCGGCGGAGCCCAGTGATTGCGGCAGTGGCGAGCAATGTGACCGACACGTCGGCAGTTGAAGCATATGGGCTTGTCGTCCAGTGTACGCCATTCGGACAAATTGCGCTGTCGAGAGTAGTTGGACCCAAATCGAGGAGCGGATGGACGACGATAAAAGGCTCGGCAGAGTAGACTGGTTGAATAGGGTGTAGGCCGACGTTCGATAATTCTTGACGAACGACGGCTTCTATCAATGAGATAGTGGTCGGTGAAGGATCAGGCGTTGGAAATGGAGTAGCTACTGGTTGGGCTGCCTCGACCTCACGACGAATGATGCGGGTGAGGTTGTCACATCGGGGAACTGGGCGGACGGAGTCTTCACAAGAGGAAGTAGCAGCTGTGTTCGGCAGGCGCGTGATGCCGTGGGTGACGCGGCGGGCTTTAGCCTGTTCTAGACGGCGGCACTCTGTCAGGATCGTGTCGATTCTCGTGACATTATTAAAAACCAGCAGGTTGAAGGCATCGTCAGCAATCCCTTTGAGGACATGGTTAACTTTTTCTTCTTCTGACATGCGCTGGTCGACCTTGCTACAAAGCGCCAAGACGTCAAGAATGTATGAGGCGTACGATTCAGTAGACGTCTGGGCGCGAGTGGCGAGAGTCTTTTTGGTAGCGAGCTGACGACCAGATGAATCGCCGAAAAGATCACGGATCTTCGATTTGAAAAGATCCCAGCTTGTGATTTCGGCTTCGTTGGTTTCGAACCATGTCCGCGGCGTGCCGTCGAGGTAGAACACAACATTGGCGAGCATGAGCGTGGGATCCCAGCGATGGGTAGCACTGACTCGCTCGTACCGGTGCAGCCAGGAGTCAACGTCGATGGTGCCGTCAGTGGTGAAAGTTCCAGGATCCCGCAGGGGTGGCAGGGTGACATAGGTTGTCGACTCGGATCGAGAGAACGGTGGGGATGAGGCATTGGCAGTTGAAGTAGCCGAAGAGTCCCCGGTGTTGCGACCGCTGCGCGTCTCCATCGAGGTACGGGAGTCGTCCACCTCCACCAATAATGTTACGGGTAACTTATTTAATAAATTAAATGCGATGCACTGTGCTCGGCGAACAAGATGGCGACAGTTCATAAACAACCAGCCACCAACGTCGTCTTTCTCTTTCTTCCAGACAGTCTGTGCCGGCTGTTGCGTATCAATATGTACATCCTAACACGCCTTGATATGTTACCAGATTGTGAACTCAGCGATGCTGATTCTATTTAGAATATAAATTACATTCTCATCCAGAAGGGCTTTGACCGCTATATGCGTGGTTCTTTCGTCAATTTGTAGCAATGAGTTATCATGTTATGATTTTATCTAAGCATTCCTACAAGTGCACACAATGTACAGCCTGTATGTGTTTGTACATGTACCCAGCGGAAGCCAGCAGCCTGTTCGAATCGAGTTGCCATTCCACGCACGGTTCTTGCTTCTGGCTGCTTACCTGGCCTCGTACAACCCTCCAGGCACGGACCGCAAGTTTTTTGTCAAGGTGACACTCAAGATCCTCTTCATTCTTCTTCGACTTTACAGCTGTCTTTAGACGGCCTGCTTTTTGGGTGCCTGGTTGGTCTCTTGTTAGTACTGCGAATCATGAGATTGTGCTCGTAGCCTTAAAGGATCATGACACCCAATTTTCAGTCATAATCTGTACCTATTTTTCATGCAGGCACGAGGTCCAGGGACCAAGCGGCAGAAAAAGGTTAGACAATGGGCACTGTATTGTCTATTTTTTTAAAGCAAGCTTTTATTTTCGGCGAAGTGCGATGGATTTGGCACTGTGATCAGTACTACTAGTAAAACATTGTTAAACAACAGAGGTCACTTTCTAGGTGGTGTTACCTTTGGGGCCTCTGGCTGGTTTAAACTCTGTGGTGGGTGATGACCCGACAGTGGAGAGTAGGGCAGAGGCTGTGAGGAAGGGGCGAGGTGTATGTAGAAAAGGAAAGCTGTCACAGAGGTAACTTACGGATTGGTGATCCTACCAATGACAACACACAGTGGAAAGAATGTGTGATGATGCAGCAGCATTCTGCAGCTCTCAGATGGATACAAAATCTTGGCTCATGATGTCTCCCGGGGGGTAATTAAGTGGACGATTTAGTAAGCGCGCAGTTGGTTACTCCCTTGCCTGTATGGTACATGCAGGGACTAGTCCTACTTGTACATGCCTATATAGTGAGAAATACCTAGTCTCGCTTTTCCTCTAGTATTAAGGTTGGCGAACACGCAGGCTATGCTAGTTGTTCCATAGGCTAAGCATTCATGCTGTGCTGCTCCATTGATATTAGTGACCATTGGGATGATGATGCTGTCGGTCAGCTTCAGAGGCTGAGTTAGGCCTATTTGAGACTTTACACCCACGCAGCTAGTGATCAGTGACTGAAGGCAAACCTTCTTCGTTGCCCTGTTTATATATCATACGTTGCTCATTTAGTACGTTCGAAGGATGCAGATGGGCACGCATGGGTGTTCGAAATGCAATGCATTGTCATATTGCTTCCTTGGAATGTAGTCATTTTACTTCAATTTGCAAGTGGGTGTTTGTCCTTTCTTCTTCATTTTCTTGGTGACTCTTCTCTACTAACCAACTTGTATGATGCATCAGCTTGTGTAATAGTCAAAATTTCTTATACGAACCATATTGCTCCTTTGGTTTCATAATGACCATGACCAAATGGCGCTACCCGATTACTCTGGCACTCATTTGTGTGCATATTGGATTTATTGCAAGGATGTCACTAAGGCTCTCTTGTCACAGTCCTTGAGGCTGTGTGCTGTAGGTTAGTAAACAAAAGGTTTGTTACACTACCGTTGATGTAAGGTAGTCACAATACAACCTGAGAAGTCTTCTTTAAGAAAATCCTGGGGAAGAGATAATCGAAGCTCGTAGTTGTTCTTGTGCTCAGGTTTGAACAGCACAAATGACGACGCGTAACCTAAAACGTTGATAATGTAACTGAACAAGCTGAAGCCACTACAAGATAGTCACCAAACCACAGCTGTTATGTACGGTAGTTTAGACAACCATGTAAGGACCATTACTCTTTGCATTAAATATCGATGGCTTTGTGATAAATTGCAGGAACTCTGTTTCTTGCTCGCTTGACTGGGTCTCTAGGTAGCGGCATGTTAGTTATGACAGTGCCAAAACTTCCAAGGCACTAACAAAACAGCTGCCAGACGACAGTCATTTTGTTGCATACTCGGGAAATAGCATGCAATCTTGTGCCTTCTCTCATGTGGGAGTAATTGGAGCTGTCAATGCAGGCCAACCAGTTAAGCCAGCACTTGCTGGGTCCCAAGCAGTTTCCCCTCAACCGACTGGTGGCCATCTTCCATGCTATTGTGGACGAGCACGTAGCGCCCTCTGCAGTAACCCTTGCACAGGTGAGCGGGCCAACGGAAACAAGCTGTCTGCAAAGGTGCATCAGTAGTGCTGTTGCTAATATTCATACTTAATGCTTGTTTCGCCATGTTTAATTTAAAAAAGGACTCACAGCCACCGTGGAAAGAGTTTACAACTAGTCACTGATGACAGGAACAGCGAAGTCGGGACGTGTGCCACTATTGTTCCAAAGGATGCTGCTAAAAGCATTGGGCATGAGGCATATTATAAAGCTAAGGTAGCCTTTAGAAAGCATTGTTTTCAGTACCAGTGCAAATCATTTTGCTGCTCTGGTAAACGGTCACATGCGCGAGTCTCTGACCTCTGCAGTTGTACCCTTGCAGTTTTCGAGTTCTGAATGTCCACTTGTTTATACTTAATCTTCTGTACCTCTCTGTTATTTTCACAGGAAAATTGTCTGTAATAAATAGTAGTGCCAGATATACAAGGCTCCCAGCTAAGACGATGCTTCATTCATAAGGAGGCAGCACTTTTTTGTGGTCTTTGCAACACATGTGGACACTGCTTGCTGGATTTGTCTGCAACTGAAAGTTGCTTTGCATCATTTGTGAGGGTTGCAGTCAATGTGTCTACTGCTGTGGAATTATGACACATCCTGATATGGCCATAGACGCTTTGGTGTGGTTGTTAATTCTGAAAAATGGCTTATAGCATTAAACAAATTGCTATGTCAACACCTCTATACTACTTTTGCAAACTTGATGGCTGCATTTATTTCCATTCACTCTATGAAGTAGCAGGAGTGAGTGGCAATAATAACATTCACTAGCGATAACACCTGAGCAGTGCTAGATACAACCACTTCATCTTTCATTCTCTGGAGTACTGCTTTTATAGCTGTGGGGTGTTGGGCCTTGGCCAAAAGATTGTTGAGTTAGTAGGAAGGCTTGCAGAATACGATGGATGAGAACATTGCCTTTGACTGTAATGTGTTCGTTCAGACATTGGTCTCCCAGATATCTAAAATTTTTATAGGAGTATAGCAGTAATTTTTAGAGTGATTTAACACGAACGATGCTTTCCTGTGCTCTTCCTTGTTAGTTCTTTAATGAATCTCGAGTGCTTTGTTGTGTTGTGTAAAGTACTCTTAACGACTCATAGCCTTGCCTCTCATTAATTCCCAAGGTTGAAAGCCTGGTCTCGCTGCGTCTTCTGGCACGAGTGAGTCGGGAAGAACAGTTGAGCACACCTCGCTACAAGTGCCTTGTTGACCTGGACTTCATCCGCGCCGTGGCAAGGTTTGTAGCACAAATCCTTGAAATCCACGGTATCACAATGTCATACTGGCGTGCTTGTGCTAGAGTTTGAGCTCAATGAGTACGGAATGAATGCTTGGCCTCTGTTATCTGTTCTTGTCAGCCGTTACAGAAAGACTTCTAAAATAAGTTTTAAAAAATGCTGTATCAGCCTGAATAGGTTTAGCATTTTCCTTTAATGCTGCTTCAAATTGGCGTGAAATGTAACACCGAAAGGGGTGTTTTCGAATGCTTTATGTAAGGTAACGTGGACGTTTTAGTTGTGCTATCAACTGAATAAGCCATTTTTCCGTTTCCAGGACAGTTGCATTCGACGTTGTGGGGCATCTGAACGACTTTGCAAGCTGAAAACTCGGCATTCAATGTGTATAGCAAGTCTACTTCAAGAAAAGGCCAATACTACCAAGCGCATCAGCGACAAAACTGCTCTTCTACATATGTAGCACACCTTTGAATGTTTCTTCATCCTGTGCCTAGTGTGAACCCGTATTTGGCACAAAAACACTGGACACTTTTGTTTTGTTCCACCTTTACTGTAAGTCATTCCTATTTAATGTAATTTTGAAATTTTTATGCATTTCAGCCTGTTTATTTTTTTAGCATTGCAATCTGCACTGCTACAATATGCACTCTCTTTGTGTAAGAAGTTGTGATGTCTGGTATGAGATGGTCGGGAGGAAATATGCTGTATTCAAATTGGAGAGAGGAACCTTGGTATTGTACATGCAGACTTGCTTATTTTGATTCAACAATCTGAAACATTCATAGAAAGAAGGTTTATTTTTGGTTGAACATTCTGAAACATTCATAGAAAGAAGGTTTATATAAAAACAAAGTTAAGTTGTCTACTTTCAGAGTTGTACACGTCAGCACCAGTTGAAAAGTGTTTGTCGAACCAATATGATTCAGCAAGGGCAGCAAGCTCAGAATAGCAGACTTCATTTTTTGTATGACCAGCTAGTATAGCACAGTCCAAAAAGCTTCATATATAGATCTTGACTAGGCCTGCTATTTCAAATCTGAAGGGCAGAACTTGCAATCACTATGTTGCAGTGTACAGTTCAGGTAGTTTGGCAATGCTAACTATTAAAAATATTAGGCTTGTGTGAATATTCGAATGCTTCGAATATTCGAGCGAATAATGCAGTATTTGAATCCGCTTCGAATTGCATTTAAACTATTAAAAGTTCTGAATCATTCGGAACAAACGTATAAATGCATATTAATCCACATGTGTTACTTCGTAAATGTTGTTTCACTGCAATGAAGGGGTGCTAGGCCGTGAAAACACGTATTTATGGGAAACACGCACTTTCACGAAGCCCCACTTCAAAACTCAATGAGGATATTGCCCAGACATCAATTAATTTTTTAAGTTTAGAAGCTTGGTATACCTATTTATATGCTATAAGTATAGCAAATTTTAAAAAATGACATATTTTATAGGCTGTTGCTTGCATTCTAGCGAAAGTCAAATTATGTTACTATTGAAAGTTGTTGCTGCTTTTTTTGATGCAAAAAAACAGAAAAATTCATTTGCACAGGCCTTGTTTCAATTTTTTTTAATATATCCTGCAGGTTTGTTAGGTCATGACAAATATGCCCATTTTTTTTTTATAAGGCGTGGTACAAATGCTATTCGAATTCGATTTGGAATTATTCGACCAAAATCGCTATCCACTTTGCAGCTAACATTCACTATTTGCACAAGCCTACTAACTATTTATGATTGGCTCACTAAGTAAACTGACGATAAACTCAGCATTTATTGTAGGAGATTGATAATTGCCAAATGTCTTCGAGAAACTATTTACTTCTATTCTTTACTGAATTGTGAGCAGCAAAGGTCAGCCATTAATGATTGTTTTATCAGTGCACCATTACCCTCTTGAAGGACACACAAACATGCACTCATAATGTAATGATGGCACCTGTACTGCATCAATATAGTCGATTCAACTTGCACCGTGCTTTGGAAGCTAGTGCATCACAGGTCTACATGCAGAGTACTTTGCTTGTGGCTGGCACCGGGTGAAGTAAATTGCTATATAGAGACAATGCTATAAAGCAGAAGAGTCGAAAATAGAGCTAGTTGTGTATTGAAACTTTGGAGGAGTATGAAATAATAGAGAAAGCATGGGTGAGGGTCAATAGCCAAATTTTATTTGAGACTACATGTCTGCATATCTACTTGCGCATTGGCTTCTTAATATTCGTCTTTTAAGTAAAATCTGTACCTACGTCCCAGTCTTTGCCTGTGTGTTGTCTTGTGCCATAAGTTTCAGCTATAAAGCAGCACTAATGGAAAAAAAACAGCAGTGTACATCACATCCTGAAATACTAGATCGGGCAAACTGAGTGGACTTATAATTTGAAGAAGCATGTGCTGTAAGCTGGTGAGAAGAAGGCTATGAAGTGTATCATTTGATCTGAAGATTAACACCAGCCATGTGAGTGTTGTTATTGTTAGTGTTGTATACATTCTTGTTCCCTGTGTGGAGTACTAGGTGATCTCTTAGTGCTGGTGTTCATAATAAATATGGCTCTCTCTTTCAAGTAACCTACAATAATACATGTATATTATTGTATATAAATCTAGTTTCTTGTACTTTGGTTTGCCATTCGGCTATGATTTTTACCTATCTTGATGCCTATCGGATTATCATCATGTTTTGCTGCATGCTTGTCGCTTTCCACTTTTCCAAATAGCGTAAGCCTAAATTAGTCCCTGAGATGGACAATTGTCAGCTATCTGAAGTTGTGAACAAACAAGGAGATGTCAAACCCTGTGTTTTCTTGCATTTTTCAAAGCCAGACAGACCATGTAAATAAAAAGGTTGATGTTTTGAAGTAGTGACTGTGTTCCTTTTTGAACAGGGTGACTTATTCGGAAACAAAAATTTATGTAGCATTCTCTATGACATTGCGATACCAGACATGACCTATATCGAAACTCATTTTCATGGTTGTTCTTGAAAGTTTTAGCATAATTGTCTGGCAGTTACGCGAGGCAACTGCTTAGAACGCAGAATAAAGGTTTATGTATAGCCTTCAACTGAGGTGAAGTACTCTTTCTGTGGTGAGTGGAAAGCTTTCTATAATATTTTTCATTAGCTAAAACTAAGCGATCTTCTCATTGGGAAAGGGAATAGCAACAAAAGCAGCCACGGTCTCGAAAAAAGGAAAAGTCTGCTGAAGAAGTCTGGTTCATAACTCATCAGTCAAGACGAATTTAGTATCTCATTTAACTGTCTCTTTAGAGACTAAAGAGAGCAGTCATTTGAGCAAGTTATCGTACATATTGAAAATGTTGCTATTGTCACGAAGGAAAGCTTGAAAAGACAACAAATGTCCAGAAATGTCATATTGTATTTTTGCATAGCTCACTTTAACACCTCGTGGCTTGCATTGTCTGTCTGCTGCGACATGATTACTTATCTGTAAGGTACTACTACATTCTATTTTTAAAAATATGTCAGACTTAGCAAGCTGCCCAAACATTTATTCAATGACTGTGGCTTGAAACCAAACATATACGCTGAATTGAATTCTGGGACATAATGCCGACATGCTGGTACTTTGGCTTGAATGTGAAATTCTAGAAGTAGATCATGGTTGTAACATGCTTAGTATATTACAACAAGGAGGCTAACAAAGGATTGACATAAAAGAACACAAACATCGCGTAGTTCAAGCATCTACTTCTTTGCCCTTCACAAGTTTGTTTTTCATTGTTTCCACAGAGTAGTAATAAGCATAATGCACTGAACATCTACCAGCTAGCTTCGTTAAATGCTTAACTGAATCTAGAAATGTAGGTGGCTCAATTGTAGTTGTAGCAATCAATTATGCAAAAATGATGCAAATTGGGCTTTGAAGAAGCGCTGCATCGAGTAGTGCTCACGACCCTCTGATGCTGATGCAAACAGGTGCAACAATTGCACCAGTTTGATACAATTCTTAATTTTGCCCCAAGATGAGCCAAAACCTAAGTTGATTGAAATTGCGCCACGCTGTGTCAAAGTAGTCGACAAGCCCACAATAACTCTCAGAAAATGCAGGCTGTGTGGGCCACCAACAGTTTGGGCATCCACATCCAATTCAATCCAGATAGGCAGATCTTAACTATCATGTCTAGAATATACTATAGGCACTATGCACTAACATTGCTGCAAAAGAAAAAAAAGGAAAAGGACACTGGTCCCAAAATTTCGTGGCCTTGTTCTATCACGTAAAGAACTTTCTTGTGCCATTTTTGCCGTAGTACACCAATGTTTTGAAATAGAGCATGTTAGTTATTTAGAAAGGGCAATTAGTACTAGCTGTCACAAAACAAAGCACTTTTTTCTAGTTATTCATGTATGCGCTGTATAATTAAATGTACTAGTACGACTACTGACGTTTTACAAAAATTGCTGTCATTTATTGAGAGCTGTGTGTGATGTTTGCGTGCCCTTGAGAATAAACAAAAACACGCGCCAATTCTTTTTTTCGCCCCACACCCACTCGCTCTTGCTTTGTGAATCCCTAAAATGTTGAGGCCACCATGTTAACAGAACCACGTTTTTGCTGTTGTCAAATGATTTGACTGGTGTTGCAAACGCTAATGACTTCAACATCATTGTTTGCACTTTGGGGTGGTTTAACACATCGCTTTTATTCAAGTAGCAGTGTTCACAGGCACTGTGCACGAGTTACTTGAATGGTATGTAGTTTGTACACATTCTTGTGTATCGTTTTTTTCTAAATGTAAGCATTTGTTAAAATGCTCCAAATTTGAGTCTTTTGCACAAAAAAATTAATTTTTTTAGCCTCTTTTGTAGCTTGGGAACAAGGCAGCTGGGACACGTTTTGTGGTGAACGGTTTAATCTGCACCCAGCATCTTGCTTGGCAATATATACACATAAGTTGGGGTGTGTCAGTACTGACGTCACCGTGATTTTTGCTTTTATTAGATACAACACTCCGTCTACCTTATTTTCATTCATATCTATATCTGTCTGGCAGTTGCCGAACCCCGCTTCGGCGTGGCAGAGGTTCAGGAGGTAGTACAGCGCGGTGGAACCTAGCTTCTGTCGTTGGTTCCAGAACGTCAATAGGAGTTTTCTGTTTCTTGAGCTGACAGACCAGGTTGCGCTAGATGTATGCCAGTGATGCGCCCTGTTCTGGGTAGGGTAAGAGGAGTAATTGTATAATTGAGAATATCATCAGCATGCATAAATCGCTCCCAGCCGGCCTTCCACTTTAACTATGTAAGGTGCCACGTTGACACAACAAACAATCGTTCCCTCTAACCAGTGCGGGTCACCTGGTGGGATACCTTTCACCCGGACCCGTTCTCCTGCATCATATTCCCTCCAGTTGTTTTTCTGTCCCTGGTCTCGCGATGAAATAGGCTTTGACCGCTTGGCTAATTCAGGGTGAAAAATGCTGTGCCCAAGACAGGAAAGTTTCTACGAGATCGAGTCTTACCAGTCATGGAACACGACGTGTTGTGGTATGTGAAGAGGAACTGGTCCAGTCGGTGTTGAATCGTCTGGGCTTGCCCCGAGTGCCTCTCATCTCGTAGCTGGCGTACAAGGTTTTTACCGTCTGGACGAGCCTCTCTGCTGCCCCTTTCGAAGCCGGATGGTACGGTGGTATGTTGACGTGTTGCACTGCATTGGATCTGAGGAAAACCGCTAACTCGTCAGAGACAAATTGAGGACGATTATCTGTCACAATCTGTTCCGAAAGCCCAAACGCTGCAAAAATGGTGTGAAGCTTTTCTACAGTCTTCAATGCCCTGGTCGATTTCATGTGTATGACGTCCACTTAGTTAAAATAGGCATCGACCAACACTAAAAACCAGTCTTGTTTGTAGTATGCAAAATCTAGGCGCACTCGTCATTGTCTGGTGGGCCGTCCCCATGACATAAATGGTATGGCGGGCGCAGCGTTTTGGCTGAGCTGGCAAGCTGAACAGCGTCGAGCTGCCTCTTCGATCAGTTCATTTAGCGTCAGCCACCCCACATGACTTCTCGATAGCATTTTCATGCGAGTGGTGCCAGGGTGGCCGTCGTGCAAAAGCTGTAGCACTTCTGGCTGCAAATATTCTGGAATACCTACTCTAGTGCCCTCAGGTTATGCAGCCAGAGTCTAAAGACAGCTCGTTTCACCGGAAAAAAATAGAGTGCAATGTGAACATCTGGTAGTCTTTCAGGCCAGCCATTCAAAACGAACAGTTCTCAGTTTCCGCTTGAATCTTGTTTGCAGAACGTGGTACCGCTTCAACAATGGTCAAAAACAGGACGTATAGTCGCTCTTGTCTGCTTCGTTCGGAAGCGGAACTCGTGATAGCGCGTCGGCGTTAGCCACTTGCGCACCCTTAATATTAGTCCATTTGTACTGATAAGCTGCCAGTAAAGGCATCGAGCGCCGCATTCGCGCGGCAGCCATCTGTGGAATTGACTGTCTGGCGAAGCAGGCTAGCTAGTGGAAGGTGATCGGAATAAATCGTGAACTCGCGCCCATATATGTATTTATGAAAGCGCTTTGCCCCGAACACCACAGCCAACGCCTCCTTCTCGATATGCACGTGGCCCTTCTCGGCGCTGCTCAATTAGCGTGCGCGACGCGTATGGTTGTGGAGGTAGTGGTTACAAGGAAGAGGAAAAAGGCACCTAATTTCTGTCTGCCTTCAGGCGACACGGCGCAGTGCCTTGTAGGGGTGGGGGGAAGTAGGGATAAAAAGAATAGAAGGAAAATAGACGAAGAAGAAGACAGGCAAGCGACGGAAAAAGAAGGAGATAGGAAAGTGGGGATCCGGTCGAAGCAGTCCAAGGGCGGGGCGCCACAATGCGAGAGCTGCACGGCGTCAGGAGACCGCGGAGGGCGAACCAGTCGGCGGGAGCTACGCTGGCGTCGGAGATCGCGAGGGCACAACCGTCCAGCTTGAAATCCTGCGAGCGAATCCCCGACGCGTATGCTATCGGCTTCTATTGGCCGCAAACATGAAATAAAACTGCTTGAACCCCATGAGGGTATGAGCCACAAACCAGACCTAGTGGTTTTTTAGGGTGGTAGAAGGTTAGTACTGAATTCTGAGTGAGCATTTTTTTTTTATTTTCTGAAACGCCTTTTAAGTCTCCTACGACCATGCCCAAGTTTCTTCTTTTTAAAGTTGATATAGTGGCCTTAGCTTGGGTGACGTGTTCGGCATGAACCGGAAATAAAATGTCAACATGCCAAGATAAGCAGCTTTTAATTCCGTGCAATTTTTCGGCGATGCAGCCTTTCATGATTGCTTCCACCTTTTCAAGGCAAGGGTGCACGCCTATTCTGTCTCATCAATGACGTGGCCCACATATCTTACGGACTTCTCGAAACATTTGCACCTTTCGTGCCTTGCTTTTAAACCATGCTTATCGAAACAATGCAAGACTGCTTCTACACGTGCCAGACATTCGTTGTAGTTAGCACCTGTGATAAGCACATCGTCAAGGTAACAAATTAAACTACGCCACTTAGTCCCTTCAGCAACTCGTCCATGATTGCTTGGAATACTGCTGGTGTGCTAGAAATGCTATAAGGCTTTCGAACATATTGGAACAGGTCCATGTACGTATTTATAGTCAACAAGGGCCACGAGTCAGAATGCAGCTAAATTTGCTGGTACGCTGACGACAAGTCCAAAACGGTAAACACTTTGCTTCCTGCTAGGACCACGAATATGTCTTCAGTTGGCAGTGGGTAGTGATCACTTTTAACACAGGGGTTTACTGTCACTTTATAGTCTCCACAAAGACGCACTTTGTTCCGTGTTTTTTTGACTACCACCAAATACGTGGCCCAGTCACTTTGCGTTACACCTAACAGTGCCCCATCCCCCATCAGCTTGTAGGCTATCTAGTTCTTTAACTCGCTCTTTTATGGCATGGTACTGGACGTGCTATGCAGAACACTGGCAAGCTAACTTCTTTTAATGAAAGTTTCGTTCGAAAGCTCTTTATCAGTCGTAGTCCAGGAGTGAAAACGCGGGCATACCTTTTCACAAGGTTGTCCGCCGTGAGCTCCGCTTGCACCGTGTGAATTGCATTCAAGTAGATGTCCAGCTTCTCGATCCAATCGCGTCCAAATAGAGCTGGCTTGTTTCCTGGCACCACAACTACTGACAGAATCGCTGTCCGTTGTACTCGATCGGAACCTCGCGACGCCCCCCTTCACTTCCAGCGGTGCTCCTCCGTAAGTCTTGAGCTTAACCGTGGTCTGTGTGAGTGGTGGAGGATTCACTAGTTGCTTCCACAGGTCTTCCGATATCAGAGAAACTTCCTTCCGAGCATGATTGTTGTAACTCATAAGGCTGCTTCGCAAGGCCGGCGTGATGCACGGCGTAGAACATCATCTCATCTTCTTGCTAGTCGGCAACTGCATGAATTGTCTTTTCGCACATGGTGGATTTTGTCCGCATACTCGAGCCAAGTGTCCCGTGCGTTTGCAGCTGTAGCATCTTGCTTTCCGATGACGACAATAGCATCGTGCTCTTGCCCGCAACAGCGATACGTTGTCTTTGTTGCCTCGTATTTCTTATCTGGCTTGACCGCAAATGACGCTTTTCTGCATGACTTCCTTATCGCATGGACGTCAGCTTCCGTTCCACTGCCAGGTTGAAACCCTCTCGACTCCTGGCTGTTCCGCCATTTCAACGCCTTCGGCAAAGTCGACTTTGTCAAAGAAGATTCAAACGACAGCTCCTTTTTTTAGTAGACCTGTATGATTTGCAGGATTTCGCAGTCCAGCGACGAACTGGTCGCGTAGTGCCTCGTCAAGGAATGTGCCGTACTTGCTTTTAGCGGCTACGTGCTTTAGTGCAACTGCAAACATTGCTACTGTTTCACCTTTCGCTTGGTATACCGCCTGTTGAATCTGAATCGCTCTGGGATGATTCCACTTACAGGCCCATAATGATCACTAAGTACCTTGATCAGGTCTACGCGACTCTTCTCCGCAGGAGTCACCGGTAGAAGCGAATCTTTGAGCGTCTTGTACGCGTTCTTGCCAATGGCCGTTATGCATGAAGGCCGACTTCTTAAGCTTCTCCTCTTGTACGTTGGCTTCTTGGCAATAGTGCGCGAATCTTTCCACGTACGAAGCAAAGTCTCTTCATCACCGTCCCCCAGGAATGCATCGAATTCTCACATCTTGGCCATGCCCTGCGTGGTGAGTGGTTGTAAGGAAGAGAAAAAAGGCGCCTAATTTCTGTCTGCCTCCAGGGCGACACGACGCAGTGCCTTATAGGGGTGGGGGGAAGGAGGGATGAAAAGAATAGAAGGAAATAGATGAAGAAATAGACAGGCAAGGGACGGAAAACAGAAGGAGACAGGAAAGTGGGGATTCGGTCGAAGCAGTTCAAGGACGGGGCACCACAATGCGAGAGCTGCATGGCGGCAGGAGACCGCGGAGGGCGAACCAGTCGGCGGGAGCTACGCTGTCGTCGGAGATCGCGAGGGCCTGCGTGCGCTCCGCCCTGCCTACGTCCTTCACGGGATCCGCCCCTTCCCAACGCAGATTCGTTTCAACGTCCTTGTCGACAGTTGTTGTAGCTTGGGAACAAGAAGGCAGCTGGTACACGTTTCGTGGCGAACTGTTTAATCCGCCCCCAGCATCTTGCTTGGCAATATGTGCACATAAGTTGCAGTGCGTCAGCATTGACGTCACCGTGTTTTCTGCTTTTATTAGATACAACGTTAACCCGCTCCAAAATCTGTATTATCAAGCTCCAGAAGCAACGTTTCGTAGCTTCAAAAATTTGATCGAAATTCCATTTCGGCTGTAGCACCCCCCCCCCCCCCCCCGCTCCACTGTGTGGTATTGTGAACAAATCGATTTGCACATGTTGTGCTCATCCGTCTGTCTCACTTGAATTAGAACCTCCACCAAAACACTGCTGACAGCGAGATTCGCCGCTAAGTATTTTCCTTATCAGCAAGGATACGGCCGTTGATTCATTACTGATTGGTTACTCATTGGTTACTCATTGGTTACTGAGCAGCAGAATGAGCTCTGCATTTTTCCATACAAAGCACCCACGATGATTTCTGCAAAGTTAATGGTTGTTGGATCCGAAAAGTTGGTGATAAATGCTGGGATTAACATTCAAGGAGTAACGACTGCAATGTTCGTGTGTTAATAGGTCAGGCCTTGACCATGGGATCACACACCTCTAAACAGAGACATTTTTTTTCTCTCTCTGAAAGCAACCGTACATTTACACTTGGTTCTGGTTTTCCTAAACGCTGCATGTGGCGGGTAAGCATGGCTGATGGAAGTGATCGGCAAAACAGAACGAGTAGGGTTTCTAAAGCATCTTTAATTTCTAGTCACCACAGGAGAAATATCTGAGCCGAAGAAATCTACTGCAAGCAGAGACTATTGACTGCCATTTTTCTTGGAAAGGGTAAACTGATTTCTTGCATTCTGCTTAAGCGGCAGTGGGGCCGCCGCGGCGAGCAATCGAACCCACAACCTGCTCGGCAGCGGGCCGCAGAGACCCCACAGCGGCAGGGCGCGTCAAGCAGATTTTGGGGGAAATGGTGTGACAGGGGGACATTAGGATAGCTTTTCGTCAGCGATCTCTGCTCCCGGGTGATTTTCAAACTCGACGAGGCATGGAGTCCGCACACGGGTAAAATTTTCACTCGCCGCTCGTGGAAGGCGGCTGCAGAATCTTTATTCTCAATCAAGGGTGGCTTCTTCGGGGATTCCACGCTGCCGGTAACAACCTGCGAAAGGGAATTCAGTACGTTATTACAGTAGACAGGGCAGGCGAGAATAAAAAAAAAGGGGGGGGGGGCGTTCGACAAAAGAAAAAAAAGAACCAGCAACAATAAATATACCATGCAAATTCAACGTGAGACCTGCATGGGCTGTCACTCAATACGTGCAGCAAATATGGTTGAGCCAGACCTTTACTGTGCCTTACGCTGAAAAAGGGAACGGATCCAGTGGTTAGAAGGCAGGAGTAGGCTTCCCAAGACTGTGTTGATAGACAGTTTCTTGGCTGGCATAATTGGTGTACTATCAACATTGACATTCATCTCAACTACATGCACATTGAAGAAGCAGCGTGACATTTGTCTTTACGGTAATTATGTGTTAGGGCCTATAAAGTGACAAGAAAACAGACACCATAGCAGTTTAGGGTATGTGCAGTTTCGTTCGTTCAGCTTCTGTAGCGCTGGAATTTGCGGTGAGATGTATATTGTAAGGCAACGTTTTGGCTGCAGGACACTTCTATTACCTGCCGACCCTCTGCCTCATAACACAGGTCAGACTGATGATGATCAGTATGTACATATGATAAAACGACGCGTATAAATGATGCTAACACTTATGTCTATTTGGCTACAATTCGTCCAGGTGCCGGGCACAGTCGAAGAGCAGGTGCAAAACATCTGTGCGTAAAAGTGTCTGCAGAGTGTACATAGTGCGCATGTGGTTTAACTTAAATAACAGGAGACAACACTGTAAAAACACCGACATTTAACTTTCTATCAACCAAAGCATTTGAAAGAGCAAAGCGTTCAAAACAACTCAATATAAGGCTGCTAACCAGAACAAAATTGAAGGCCACTATTCATTATGGGATGCACACTGCTTCACCTTATCATCACTATTCACTTAGTAAATCTGCCATAATTTTTTTATTCCTCCATATTTACAGTTATATAATAACTGTTGGGGATTTAGGTCCCAAAACCACGATACAATTACAATTAAGGGACGTCGTATCGGAGTTTCCCGGAAATTTTGACCATCCGGTGTTCTTTTTAACGTGCACCCAAATCTAAGCACACGAACCCCTAACATTTCCTTTCATTGATCAATTCGATATGTAGCGTTCAACGTTTCCACCGAAGTGCAACAGCTGGCACCGGGATCCGATTCCGTGAACTTCGGGGACCTCCGTATAATCCTAAAAATAAACAAGTGGCCACGAAACGACAACGCAGACGACGAAGTGTACGAACGTTGAGTGCGAGAAGACACGGCAAACAAAAAAACAACAACAAAGCGAAATCGCCTGACTGCCCGCCAACCAGTTCTTCTTGAGGGTGATGCTACTTTCGATGGAAGGGATCGACACTTTTCGGCAGAGTATAGCCGGGCGAAGACGACCATTTTATTACGCCTGTCAGGGGGCTCCCATCGCGAGCGTTCGCTCTTTTGTCACGGCAAGTGGAAACTCGCGTCCGCAGTAGCATTCGCCACGCACAAAGTGCGCGGTAACAAATAAACTATCGGTGTACCGCGTCTAGCGCTGTTTGCAGCCACTGTTTGTGATTGTAATGGACACCTAATGTAGATTAATGGAGTTTTTACTGTCGCTCGCGATATTTCATTGAAGGTCGTGGGAGGCACGGCCCGTTGACGCAATTCACGGGTATCTCGAAGGCGCAACTTCGTTTACGAGCTTTCTCTGGCAACCTTGTAAAATATAAAATCTGGGGTTACGGTGTGTTTTTTTTTCCTCTCCGCCTTGTCAAATTATTGATTTGTACCTACTTAGTTACTTTATTTCGTTTTAATAGGCTCTAACACCAAGCACACATGTTTCCACTTGGCCTGAACTGTCGTCACGAGGAACTTGGGGGAACATGCTATTGCTTTTTTTTAAGTTCGAGGTTTACGTTAGCGGGTACTGTACTCGCATTCAAGAACTGCTTTATGCAATTCGACATCGATCGATAAGCTTTCCCCGAGTGAATTAACTTCGCCGCCCAAAGACTAAGCACGAGGTAAAACACCCTTTACAAGATGTGCCCTGCCTCACGTAAACAAATGCCAGGATATCACTTAAAAGGACACTCTCTCAACTGCCAGCCTCTGCATTACATCAGCGCGAGAAACTATATTTACACAATTGAAACATTTTCCTTGCACGATCGTGGAAATAACAACCGCACAAGCAATGTGTACGACAAGTTTAAATCGTTACAGAAAGTGCTAGCTCACCTGGAGAGGAGAATACTGTTTTTTTGTGTGTGTCGTGTGTGTGTGTGTGTGTGTGTGTGTGTCTGTGTCTGTGTCTGTGTCTGTGTCTGTGTGTGTGTGTGTGTGTGTGTGTGTGTGTGTGTGTGTGTGTGTGTGTGTGTGTGTGTGTGTGTGTGTGTGTGTGTGTGTGTGTGTGTGTGTGTGTGTGTGTGAATGTACGAAACAAGGGGAAGCATAAGAGGTAAACGCGCTATTTAAATTGTTGCGCACTTTAAATTGTTCAGGAAAACAGAAAAGAATTTTAATTACTCGAACCACCTTCCATCTCTCATGCAAAGGTAACTTCACCGCATACATTATCTGGTCAACGTAAAGCACGCTTTACAAGTAGCAGTGTCGCGCATTTGAAGTATTGAAGGTTTGATTGGTTGGTATGCGGGATTTAGCATCCCAAAACCACCATATGACCATGACAGACGCCGTAGTAGAGGGTTGCGGAAAATTAGACCATCTAAGGTTCTTTAAAATGCACACAATCTGAGCACACGGGCCTGCAGCATTTTCGCCCCCATCGAAAATGCAGCCGCCGCAGCCGGGATTAAATCCCGCGACCTGCGGAGTATTGAAGGTGTCGCTGTAAAGGTTAAAGTAATACACCGGTAAAAAAGCACAAAATACGTAGCAAGAGAAAAAAGAGGCAATAAGTAAAGCGTAGATGAAGAAGGGAATATCCTGCTCATGATAACGATGTTCTCTCTAAAGCCGCAAACAGCGACATGAATTGGAAATCTAAGGGCTCGTTTTTCTTTGCTAGACACAATATTAATGTGAACTAGCAGTCAGTTATACCAAGGAAAGTATAGAGGATGTTATTGGTAATTTGAAGAAAAAAAAAGTGAACGAAAAGATAACTTGCCGCTGGCAGGGAGCGAACCTGCGACCTTCGAATAACGCGTCCGATGCTCTACCAAATGAGCTACAGCGGAGGTTGTTGAATTGCACTCGTTTGTCATTCTTCTTCATTAGTCCTTGTTTGCTCGCGCAAGTAGCTAAAGGATGGGAGTGTTAGTCAACGCCGCTAGTAGTCATGACGACAAGTGTGGAACACTTTCGTTATGCCTGTTGGCGTTCTGTAGCGCGGGATCTCACCACGAGATGGCAGCTGACCAATAATCCCTCGCATACCACCTGAAGGCATCGTGTCTGGGACAAAGATACTCTCGCTATGAATGAAGGAAAGAAGTAGAAATTAGTGAAGGGATCGCTTTTATTTGTCAGAAGTGACAGTGCGCCTTTAGCGGTGAGCCGGAGAGGTGTTTGTTAAAGAAATTACTGAGGTGGAACCGACCAGTTGTCAAGCGGGGCGAATGCGTGCAGCAACAATCTTCATTCTCTTCTTACGCTGGCGCTTCTGCCTGTGCTATATGTTCATGCTACCAATGTAATACTAATGAGTAGTAGTATGGCAGACAATCCCGACAAGGAGTATATAGGGAATGTTATTAGTAGCAATCTTAATGTAAATACGAAGAAAGAAAAGTGGACGAAAAAAAAATAACTTGAGGCTGGCAGGAACCGAAAGGACACGTCAGCCAATATACTTACCGTGACAGGGTTCTTCATTCTTGACCGCTGAGCATGCCACTACGGCCGTCACCGGCATACGGGTAGAGACCCGCCGCCTTCTCCAGCTCGGCCCTCTCGAACAGCTGCGAGGAGAGGGGGCAGGCACGGCCGTCAGTGTAACAACGACTGATACACTTCGCGTGTTCGTAGGCAGGCTGAAATCCCTATATGCCGAGTCCGTACAACAAGTAATTAATGTGCTTGCAAGCCTTCAGTGAACACCGTGACTCGACAATCTACAGTGGAACGTGACACGCCTGAAGGTTCTTGATTTACAGCCAGACCACGGGCACTGCACCGAGTTAATTCGAAAACAAGACAAATTGTCGGGCAATGAAGACAGAATGACCGGTGTATCGAAACAAGGTAAGATAGTGCAACCGTATGCGCAAGTCATCTTAGAAAGCCCGCAATACGAATGACGGTGCGTTGAACTGAGGCATCCGTTGATTAGCTTCGATAGACGACCACTAACGAGTGCTTGGACCGTGGGAGCACACTTAGAATTGAAGACGCGCATTGAGTACTCTTTCCCATCATTTAACGGGTGAAAGGTTTACGGTATGTCTGTAATTGACAATATTGCTTCTTTTCGTAGTATTGAGTCGTTAATGAACATATCTCATAGTCATTTAATGTGTAATTGTGTGAAAAATTAAGTGAACAGACCTCTGTGTGATCACCCTGTATGTATCAGATTTTTTAACTTAGACTCTGCTTATTCTTTATACACCAAAGATTGTATACTTACAGTTCCGATTTATTTATTCTTTGTCGTTTTCTGTTTCTTTAGAATAACTGTGATTACGGTTGGATTACCGGCTCTAACATAGCCCACCTTCCCAGGTTTTTCCTATATAAATAAAAACAATATGAAGCGATACTGCAAAATGGGTTAAGAGAAATAAATGGCGCTTATACGTTGCGTATAGCTGATTAGCCGTGGTTCGTCGAAGTAACGATAGTTGTTCCTGAAAACGATGGTGCATTTCTTTGAGAGGGGCAGACGATGAGATGGTGTGACGAGAAAAAAGTGGAAGACGTAATGCTCATTCGGTTTTCGGGCAGAATATTTGGTTTTCGGGCAGGTTTTCGGGCTAACTGGATATATCTGGGTAGAGTCTTGGGTCTTGCGATGTACAACGTACAACTGTACTACGTACAACGTACCATCGTACTCATAGGGGTACTTTTACAGCGCAAACACGACACACCACAAAGAAAGAGACGACACACACAAGCGCTGCGTGTGTCGTCTCTTTCTTTGTGGTGTGTCGTGTTTGCGCTGTAAAAGTACCCCTATGATTATGAACCAACTAGGCCCAAAAGAAGTTTTACTGAAGTACCATCGTACGCAGCATATAGCGAGACCTCCCAAGCCCCGACATCACCATCATCCAATACAATGTACTACGTAGAATTGTACAGGTAGACGCTAATGGCTGGCCTAACGAGAGGAAGATAGAGAAGATAGAAAAAAATGCTATCTCAAATGGCCGGAAGAGCACGCATTTCGCCTATTTTCCACTGGTGTGAGAGAGAAGGCGGGTTGCAGAAAGTGCAATGAGGAGAAACGCAGTCGAGAGTAACACAGCCTTGGAGGCAGTAGCAATCTCGAGAAGGTTACAAGCGAAAGAGACACTAGCATTCACGTCGTACACGGGTTGCTTGACATGTCTTTTGGACAGCCTTTTGTCTTCTTTTGCCATCAGTAGTGTCCCTTAGAAAGAACAGTGCAGTGTAAGTTTTATCTAAGGACAATGGAAGATGCAAGCAACGCAATACGGTGATGAATCTTTTCTGTTGGCATACTTTCCGGCATCAGGATGCAGATAGCCGGCTCAATATCTAGTAATGACAATGACGAAACTCGTCTCGGACCTCAACTTACGCGATGTTGGATGTTGATCGAGCTAAATCTTCGTCAGCAATGAGTTCATTTATTGGTTACACTTGAACGAAATGTTGGTAATATTTTATTAGAATGTGTGAAGCTCGGGGTCATAGCTCTTCTCCCTGCGCAGCATGTTCATCGTAATGCCGACTGACAATTTGGGCTTAGCTCTGTACATTAAAGGGACACAGAAGAAAAACTATGAATTGGTTTAGATAGATAAAATGCACTCTGAGAACTCTAATGCCATATGTATCACCATCATAAATTTGTTATTTGCTGATAAAATCAAGGTTAAAGTTTGATCTTTAAGTTTCGCGCCGAAATCTCCATGCATGACGTAGGAAATTTTAAAATAATTTTTTTTCATATTTCCGCAACATTTACTCAATGAAATATTCTAAAACTTCGTATATGCTAGGGTGTCTGGCACCCACAGATGACAATGTACTTTATTTTTATCGATTGGAAGCTACGTATACGGCTTCAAACTTGTGACGTCACGGTGTTTGGTGCGACAATTTCAAAGTGACATCTCCACACGCATTTCCTTTTTACATATTTTCTCGCTTACCAAGCGTCAATACGCGGTAAGAGGAGTGTTTTCAGGATTGGGAATTTGTGCTTCACTAATATGCGAAAAATCATTTTGCTCTTTAGTGCCATTTCAAACCCTTTGTCTTTGCAGCCCTTCATCTAAGTACTTATTACATGTGTATTGTCACGGTGCCACGGAAGTACACTGAAGAGTTCAGATGATTAAGCAGTTAGGGTGATCGAAAGCCTGGTGGCTTATCTTATGCATTCTTTCTGAATAAAATTACACAAAAATTTTGCCTGCTAATTCATTAATGTTTCAATATTCACTTGTTTTCGTTTGCTTATATACCCTCAAGGGCGCCTACTCACTGGTGCATTACACTTCGTCCCATTTGTCTACTACTACTACTACTACTACTACTACTACTACTGCTACTACTACTACTACTACTACTACTACAACTACTACTACTACTGCTACTACTACTACTATACTACATACTACCACTACTGCTATTATTAATACCACCATACTACTACTACTACTATACTACTACTATACTACATACTACCACTACTGATATTATTAATACCACCATTACTACTACTACTACTACTACTACTGCTGCTATTATTATTGATATCAGTGTTACTACATCTACTACTATTACCACTACTACTACTGCTGCTGTTTCACATACCATTACTGCAATGACGACTGATATGCTGTTCTTGTGTTGACAAAAACTAAATGTTACCTATAGACCACGAAACGCGACCGCTACAGACTTTGAGGTGTGGACACAGAGTTCGGTAACGATCTGCCTGCGAAGCAGCGCCGGGCAGCGAAAGCGTCGTGTATGCGTATACGTACGGTCCTTATGAGCTCCCGCAGGCGTTCGCCGCGTAGTTCGTCTCCGGACCTGGTCGGTAAGTAGCGTCCTTCGGCCACCACGAACACCAGCGCCCAAAGGGCCACCAGGCTCAGCAGCCGGTACACCACTGCACACAGGAAAGAGGTGCGCGCTGGTGGTGCGCCCCAGCGCCGCGCGGGGGCACACATGTTTCGTTAGGCTCGATCGTGTTACTGCAGCCGAGTTTGTGCAACATGGTTCTCGTTTTGATGCGGCGCAGCTCAGTTTGAGCGTGAAAAAAAGAGAGAGCGGCAAACGAGGAAATGGCAGGCAACAGGATGAGCGCTAACTGCGCTCATCCGGTTTCCTGTAATTTTCTCCTTTCATATTGTCTCTACGCTTGAGACTCGAGTAGAGCTGCGCTATATCGAAACTATACTGTGGGTGAGCGACTCGGCTAAAAAAGAAATGTTACACTTGAAGTTGCCCAGAGCAGAAAAATCATTCATTCATTCGTTCATTCATTGTACGTATGTGCATGCATGCAGGACGCATTTGCTTTCCCGTGATTATTTAATTTCTGCGCGAGCTGCATTATCACAAAATACTACATTTTATCACAATTCTCACTGTATTACGAGACTGTGGAAATGGAGCCCCTTTCGCAGGCTTTCTTCTCACTTGTTCCGTTTCGAAAACAGTCTCTTTGCTTATAGTGTTTTTTTTTCTTGATGAAAACAAAACAATAAACACTGCACTAATTTGTGGTGAATTCTTCAAGCAGATCCAACAAACGCTTATTGCTCAACGAGAATGTGGCTGCCACTTTTTGTACCCATCGCAAAAATAAAAAAAAATTGTGAGCTAGAACTGCTTTTAGGCCACGGCCTGGCAAGGCTCGTCTGCAGATTACTGGCCCTCTGTTTATTTATTGAATTACTTTTTTTGCGTACGAAGCAACTTACGGGTATTCACTTCATGTGGAGAGCGGCCTATCCTGTTGCCAGCCGCAGACTACTTTAAACGCACTGACTAACGTGGCGACCTCCATCAACAGCTAACGACTAGCCACTGTCTGGCGATGTTTCGCGGTTTTACACTAAAAGTAGTGATACCTACGAAGAAACCACAAAGACGACGGGATCTTTCCGCTGCCTGTCAATGCATACGCGGGTCAAAGCAAATTAGATTGACCCCTCGACGGTTTCGTCACGATCCGAAGCTTACGACCGCAACGCTGTTGCCCTGATTGGAATTAAATCGAGTTAAGGCTTAATCCTGCCCCTTGCGCAGCGACGCTAATGGGTTAATGAGTGAGAGCCACGGCACGGCGCACCCAATTACGACTTTGTTCTCTCGATTCAGAGGAATCGGCTGCCGCTGGAAACGAGCCTTCGTCTGACAACGTGGCACTCGTTACAAAACTGGGCAATGGCGTCGAGTAACGTTGAAAACGTTTGCGTCAGTGCTGTGGCGTTTGCGTCAATGCAGACGCAAGGAAGCGTTCTTAGTTCGTACAGTAGCACGCCGAATCGCAATGCGCGAACTGCCGTGATTATACGATATGCACTTCGTGCAATACTTCGAATGGGGCAAGAGACATTCATGGCAATTTCTGGAATATTATGATGATGATGAGCATTTAGCTTCGCTGGCACTCGCCCACAAAGGGGGATCGGCCAAGAACCGGGCAGGCAGGATCATCAAGTGAAGTTAGTTATGAGTCAGGCATTCAGGTAGTCTCGTAGCCGTAAATAATAATAACAATTTGGCTAACAAGGTAATCTTTTTGTTGCCATTATGTACGAACACACGGCAGAGTAAACCTCCCTGTGGCTATAACCTAATGCAATCCCTCCGAAGGATAAAATTACTGCAACGTTTTTTTTTAAACCTAGCTTCTCAATTGGTTCGACTACGTATCTTTTCCTTTGATAAGAATATCGTTGACTGGATAAAAAGAAATGATCTATTGATTCTGATTCCTTCAAAAAGAGACATAACGGAGATGCTGTGAGTCCAGCTTTATGTAGGTAATAATTCAGGTGCGGAATTCTGCGTCGTAATCTGGTGATTGTAATTTCTAACTACCGAGATACTCACCACTCCAGAAAAATCTTAGATGTATACGAAGTCTCTGACTTTATCCAATGATAACTTTTCTATTTCCTTGTGTAAACAAGCATTTCTATATCTGAGTGCTGTTACATAGGCGAAATCAGGTAAAATAGATAAGAGAAGGTTTTGGGCAGATTGTGCGCTCTCGATTCTCTTCTTTGTCAAGCCGCAATGGTATCAGAGGAATGAGCTCAAGCGAGCTTCGTGTGTGACATTATCGCATTCACTCGATGCAGAGCATATAAATGGGAACGATACGCCGTGGAACGTCAAGAAACTTAATTGACGTGTTGTGCGTCGTGTACATAAAAAAAAGGAAAGAAGCAGTTTCACCGCAGGCCAAACAATCCAACGCATTAACAACATGTTGCATTGTTATACGAAGGAAGGCAAGCAGCTCAACCTGCCGCAACGCAATACAACACTGGCGCAACGAAACGCAGTCGTTGCAGCGAGCGTGTAGCGACCTTCGTGCTGTCTATCCCTTCAACGTAAACAGAGAGGAAAGAAGATAGAAGTTCACATGTAAAACGCATGAGCCGGGAAATGATACCTGTCCGGATATAGTGGGCAGCACTTCATCCAGGACCCCTCATCTCATAAGCCTTCCGCGCGATTGCCGGCACGGTTCCTTTCCGCTTGAGCCGTGATTTTCGGCTGCCCTCACAAGATTTCACTCACACGTAAAACACAGGACGCGCTGGGTACTTTAACGATTTGTACTTTATTCGGAGCTTCAAGGTGGCAACGGCCACGGCGAAAATACAATGCACCTTGAGTGCAATACCGAAACCAGGCCGCTCATTGTCACTGTTCCTAGACAGTGTACCTTCCGTGAAAGACGACGGGATGCAACTGCCAAATATATCACAAAACGACGCACACCTTACTCAACTGACGCAATAGTTGTTTACGTATTTCCCTTAAAGATAGTTCGTTCATCGTTGATCGCACCATTTTTTTTTCGTTCAGCCATTGTACGATTCTTCTCAACGTCGATGGCGGGCTACTGCGCCATCCACTTTTATGTGCATTGTTTAAGATGAGCCTGCTGCATCGCTTTAAGTATGCAGCTCGCCTTCGCGCTTCTCGTAAGTTCTGGCGCACCATGTTGAAACGCAACGGTTTTTTCCCCTCATGTTTCGAGATTTCCAGGTATAACCCACCTGGAGATTTTCCGCGCGTACTGGTATAGGACCCCGGTATTTTAACGGGAAACAACAGACTCAACTATTGCGTAGCAGTACGTTGGTAATAATGGGGGTAGTCATGCCTATGATGACTTGTGGAAGAAAATAGAAAAACGAAAGTATTTTAAACCAGAGAAATTTAGAGGAAGAAACAAAGTTCTTTTTTTTTTCAAGGTCGTATGCTAGTTACCAATCGTCGGGTCGGCTTCAGGATAGAGCTGGGACGGAAGCTAAAGTGGGCTTTCAAATGGTTGAAAACATCTAAAATTTAAAATAATTTTTTTGTCAATTTTCAATTTCTTCTTCTTTTATACAGTTTGATCCAGCACGTGCTTCGTGATACCACTTGGGCACAATTATCTTACGTTTCGACGGTGTTAAGCGGCTCTACATTATCAGATATTTTTTGCTCTACACCCTTAGTCCTTCGAGCGTTGTTTACTCTTGTTCTGAATGCATGGCAATGAAAGGCCCTGTATTTCTCCCTCGTGGTTCTCCCAAGGGAACTAACTGCCTGCAGGATAGCAACAGATGTGCTCCTCGAGAACCCTTTTAGGCCTCGTCTTTAAGTCGGGGGTAAAGTCTCTCGGGGGAAGTCGGGTCTTCCTCCATCGAAGAGCCAAGTCTGCAGCCCTTGTTCTGGCCCTGATGGTGGTGTCAACGCCTCTATAAAGAAAACGCGAGAAGCCGCTGCGGCCGGAGTTAGCTTTGGAAGCGCGCCCACGGCCGGTGAAAAAGAAGAACGAAAGGAAAGAAGAGTGGTACGTAAGCAGTCGCTGACCACCAGGGTCCTCTTATAGAGTTCGTCGGGGCGCTGGTTTACGACTGGCAACTCTGGGCCGACACTGATTTACAGCCCATCTCGCCTCAGGCTCGCGTGGGGAGGGGTAGTCAATCTTCGCAGGATCTTTGCACGAACTCCGTGGGGTCCCGCGGCTGGTGTTATATACGTGGCCTTTTATTCGCGGTTTGGAGAGAAGGCGATGGGAGTGAGGTATGACGTCACCTGCTGTCTGTACGCGTTGCCGCAGAAAAGAGGAAAATGTGCGGGGACGGTGGGTTTGGAGCGAGCTTTACGAGCGTCCGCGGCTGAGTGGACTGGCAATTTTTTTTTCTGCTGGACAAATAATTACCTCGAGAGTTACATTCTCGCTCGCGCGCTTGATAAATGTGTATTTCTTGTGGTTCGGCTACAAAGAGCACGTCCTTAATCTTTTTCGAGGTCGTAGCAACCTCCAGCAAAATGCCCGAGAGGGTAGAGAACGGCGGACCTCGAGTGACCACGGGACTCACTTGGATCATTAATGGTGTCGTCACTTCACGGAAGTTAAGTATACTTGCGACACAAAGGATACGAGAACGCCGCTGTCGTATCTGAAGCACTGGCTTTAACAAACCATGGCGACTGAGTGTGAAAACGGAACGGATGGTTGCGTGCGAACAAATTCATTTTACTTTCTGCGAGGCTATCCTGAAAAATGCGTATCTATCGATGTACTTGCGTTCTCGTCAAAATTATAGTGATAACAGCACCTGTTGTACTACATGAGTCAAAACCGGCTTGTTCGAGTTCTTGGTTTGCAGAATAATATTGGCAGAAATGCGAAGAAATTCCCCAGCGTAGGCAGCAGCTAAGGCGACGTATTTTTGTTTTTCTGAAACGTCATAGTTGTGATTTCGTTGAACGTGATGGTTGTTAGTTTCGTCGAAGAGCTCCAACAGCACACAGCCGTAGGCGATGTTCGATGGTCTGATTTAAGCATGCTTTATGAAAATGCATTAGGATAATGATCGGATGTCAGAACGCCCAAGCTTAAAGCGAACATGAACGCTTTCGCATGAATTTTCGCGACAAAGACTCTTTTGTGCGCGATAGCGACGGAGACCGCTTGCATACACGCTTTGAGAATTGTAGCGTCGGATTCGCTCTGAGTGGCGAATAGGTCTTCGTCAGTGTGTTACCATTCGAAGCCACGATATCGCCAAGGAGTCTATAAGTAACGGCGTGCTTCATTCTGACAAGTAGAAAAAAACAAGTGCAGGCGGGTTGCGTCCCCATTCGAGACTACACGCCTAATTACGATCCTTGTTTGTTTAAATAAAGTCCACCACATTGGGGCTTCTAAACGCGAACAATCTCATTGAAATAGCGCATCTATGGACTCACTAGTGGGAGTAACAGTGGCGCGAATGAACCTCAAACGCCGAATTTTGTTTTGTGGCAATATTACATTAGGTTTTCTGTAAAATCGTCACTGTTTAATTTGACGTAATTGTGCAATCTGACGTAATAAATCTGTACGTAATTATCTGAAAGA